>PISW01015415.1:0-16999 GCA_004023785.1 Mungos mungo
CAAAATGGATAAAGGATCTGAATGTGAGACAGGAAACCATAAAAACCCTTGAGGAAAAAGCAGGAAATAGCCTCCTAGACCTCAATCGCAGCAATTTCTTCCTCGACACATCCCCAGAGGCCAGGGAATCAAGAACAAAAATGAACTACTGGGACCTCATCAAGATAAAAAGCTTCTGCAAGGCAAAGGAAACAATCAAGAAAACTAATAGGCAACCAACAGAATGGGAAAAGATAGTGGCAAATGGCATATCAGATAAAGGGCTAGTATCCAAAATATACAAGGAGCTCACTAAACTCCATACACGAAAAATGAAAGATCCAGTGAAGAAATGGGCAGAAAACCTGAATAGACACTTCTCCAAAGAGGACATCCAGATGGCCAACAGGCACATGAAACGATGCTCAGTGTCACTCATCATCAGGGAAATTCAAATCAAAACCACACTGAGACACCCCCTCACACCAGTCAGAGTCGCTAAAATGAACAAATCAAAAGACTATAGATGCTGGCGAGGGTGTGGAGAGACAGGCACCCTCCTACACTGTTGGTGGCAATGTAAACTGGTGCAGCCGCTTTGGAAAACAGTGTGGAGGCTCCTCAAAAAACTATCCATAGAACTCCCCTATGACCCAGCAATAGCACTGCTAGGGATTTACCCAGGGGATACAGAAGTGCTGAGGAATAGGAGCATGTGTACCCCAATGTTCATAGCGGCACTTTCTACAATAGCCAAATCATGGAAAGAGCCTAAATGTCCATCAACTTATGAATGGATCAAGAAGATGTGGTATATATATACAATGGAGTACTACATGGCAATGAGAAAGAATGAAATATGGCCATTTGTAGGAAAGTGGATGGACCTTGAGGGTGTCATGCTAAGCGAAATAAGTCAGGCAGAGAAGGACAGATACCATATGTTTGCATTCATAGGTCTAACAGGACAGACCTGGCAGGAGGCCATGGGGAGAGGAAGGGGGAAAGAGAGTGGGGATGAGTGAGGGACACAGATCAAGGGAGACTACTGAATACTGGAGACGAACCATGGACTGAGAGGGGAGGAGGAGGGGGGAGGGGATGATGGTCATGGTGGGGGGCACTTGTGGGGAGAAGCACTCAGTGTTATATGGAAACTAATTTGACAATAAACTATTAAAAAATAAATAAATACACATAAAAAAAAAAGAATTTGGTCCCAAATGTGGCTCTGAACCAGCCGGCAGCAACTTATTCAATGAATGAATCTTCTTTTCTCTGTAGAGAAGCAATATATAGATGCATGACTGGAGTGGGTCTCCTTATATGGGGTTTTTGACATACTTTTCACATCAGCTTATGGAACACAAGCATAATTTAAACAGATGTTCACTGATGTTAGAGAGTAGTAGTCTTTACCTGGTCATAATAATAAAGTCAGGTTGATATCTTAAAGTCCTGAGCTTTTGCATGAAGTAGGTAAACAGTGGGATAGCAATGACTTTAAACCAACATGAGTTTGTTATGAAGAGAGTATTGTAACACTTAAAAGAAAAAGAAGAAGACAGACTGACAGAAGAAGAAAGAAAGAAAGAAAGAAAGAAAGAAAGAAAGAAAGAAAGAAAGAAAGAAAGAAAGAAAAGAAAGGAAGGAAGGAAGGAAGGAAGGAAGGAAGGAAGGAAGAAGGAAAAAGGAAAGAAGGAAGGAAAGAAGGAATGAAGGAAGGAAGGAAGGAAGGAAGAAAGGAAGGAAGGAAGGAAGGAAGGAAGAAAGAAAAGAGAAAGAAACAACAAAAAATAAACCAGGGCTGAAATTGAAGATCTCTGACTTCTTTTTCTACTTTCATCAGTAGTTGTACAAAATTTAGGCAGATTGTTCCATTTTCCGATTCCCTATTGAACTAGAAACAAAAGAACTTCTTTCTGAATTTATCCTAAGGGGGCAGGGTCTGAATTACTTGAAGAAAATGGTTTTATTTTTTATTTTTATTTTTTTGCAGATCTCTGTTTGTTTTGTGGCCTTCTAGTTTAGGCAGATTCTTAGGTCTGTTCTTTACTTACAAACAACATTGTTTTATCAAAGATGGCCTATTTCCAAGGTCTGGGTCACAAGCCAAGATTTGGTAAAATGTAACTCAAGAGGACAGTCTCATTCTTCTCTGTTTCATTTGGGTCAGGCAGTAAGTGGCATTTAAGGCAAAGAAGACAGACACATTTAACCACTATATTGCTAATCTTGGAAACAGAGCTGACAAGGAACCCTAGTTGGCTCAGGAGCAAATGGGACATTTCCATTACCCCAGTTACCTATTGGTCTCTCCCTAAGTCTGTTCCGTGACTTTCTGTTCTCTCCCCCAGCTCTTGTCAGGTTTCAGCTTCACATCTTTCAAACCAATGTCTATCCTGTTTCCACCTTTCCTCCCCTTTTCCCATTAATCTTTCAGTCTAGCCCCCCTCAGTTTTCCTGTCTCTGCTCTTCTTTTCTTTTCTTTCCTTCAAACCTAGATTTACTGTTCTTTGCACTTTCTCTTTGATCTTTCTTTGTGTTTGTGCCTTAGAACTGCTGATATCATTCACAGGCCCTAAAAGAAATGTGGAATCTCAAAATAGGCAAAGACCTCTGGAATCAGTTAAATCAGCCTTTATTTGGCACACTCAAATGAAATTACCTTTTCTGGAGCACCTGGGTGGCTCAGTCGGTTAAGCATATGACTTTGGCTCAGTTCATGATCTCAGCGTTCGTGGGTTTGAGCCCCACGTTGGTCTCTGTGCTGATAGCTAGCTCAGAGCTTAGAGCCTGCTTCGGATTCTGTGTCTCCCTCTCTCTCTGACCCTCCTTTGCTCGTGTTGTCTCTCTCTCTCTCTCTCAAAAATAAATAAAAAACATTTAAAATAAAAAAAAGTAAATTACCTTTTATATCTTTTGGAAGAAATTTTCAGATAAGGTCTGAAGTGATCCTGGGTATGAATGGTCCTGCTGTCCTCCATAGAAAGTAACTTTTAAACAATTTAACACTAACTTATTAAGTAATTTAAACAATAAATCTTGTAATATTGTCAGGCTTTACTGTGAAGAAGAGAGGCACCAAGGGAAGGACAAAGTTAGATAAAAAGTAACGAAGAGTTACCATGAAAATGTTTTAAAGTCAGTAAATAAAATATTAGCACTATGCATTAAAATTAAAACAAAAACAGTAATTCAAAAATATATATACACTCCTATGTTTATTGTAACATTACTTACAATAGCCAAAATGTAGAAGCAACCCAAATGTCCATCAATAGATTAATGGATAAAAAGGATGTGTTACCATAAGTTAGAGAAACATGAACATCACGTGATTTCACTTATATGTGGAATCTAAAAAACAAAACAAATGAACAAATAAACAAAAGACTCTTAAGTACAGGGAACAAACTGGTGGTTGCTGGATGAGGGGGATGGGTAAAATTAGTTATTAGTAATGGGAATTAAGAGGTACAAACATCCAGTTATGGGATAAATAAGTCAAGGACATGGGGAATATTCTCACTCATATTGTAATAATGTTGTATGGTGACAGAGGTGAGTATATTTATTGTGTTGAACATTGATTAATGTATGGTTAGAATCATTAAATCAATATGTTGTATGACTAAAACTAATATCATATTGTATGTTGGCTATACTACAATAAAAACTATCTACAGATTATGAAAAAATTGTTAACTTTGTTTCAAGTCTCTTAAGACAAACACAAGGAAAATAGATCAGAAGTAGGAATTTTAAAGGATTTCAATGCAAATCCCAACAGAACCAAGTAGAGCAGATATTAAAATGGAAAGAAAAATGAAGATGAAAACCTAAACAAGTTAAGGCAACAGAAAGGAATTAAAAGTGAGGAAAAAAGTAGACTAGGATGTCTTTATATTACAATACTTAAATGAAAGGTTAAGTTCTAACAGCAATGTTTTTCTTACTCTATGGCTTTATGAAACAACATAATGAATGTGCTCCCATGGACACAGTGGCTCAGCCTTGATGAAATAACTGGAATAACAAAATGAAATAAAAATGTCCTTGTGTTCATTGGTAATCCCTTCTTGCTTTTCTAGCAGTAATTCCCCACATCCCTAGCACACTTTGTCCCGACAGAAAGGGAAGGAAAATACACTCTCCTTGCACTTCACTCACTTAATCTCCAATATGGGGAAGTGGGGAAGAAGAGACTGAGGAAGACAAGAATACAAACCAAAAGAAGTACCAAAAATTTAGCTAGTTACTTTGCATGTTTTTTAATTTAATTATTAGTGCAAATCCATGAACTAAATATTTTGCACTTGGCATTACCAAGATATGATTGGCTGATATTAAATTGTACCAATTTTAAATGTACAATTTGATGAGATTGATAAAACTATAACCACAATCAAGATAATGAATATATCCATCATCAATAAAAATATTCTCATGTTATTTAGTAATTCCCTTTTGCTTCTTCTGGAAACAATTTATCCCATTCCCTGGCAACCATATCTTTTTATGTCACTATAAATTGACTTGCATCTTTTAGAATTTAAATAAATGGACTCATACAAGACATATATTTTTTTAAGTCTAGCTTTTAAATCAGCATAATTATTCTGAGATTTATCCATGTTGCTGCATGCATGTATAGTTCATTTATTTTTATTGCTAAATAATATGTAGTCATATGGATGCACCTCTGGATGGACATTTCCGTCTTTTACAGTTTAGAGTTATTACAAATAAGTTGCTATGAGCATTTATATGCAGTTTCTGTGTGAGCATTTGCTTTCATTTCTTCTGGGTAAATGGCTAAGAGTTGGATTGCTGGGTCCTATGGTTAGTGTATATTAAGTTTTTAAGAAACAGTAACACTGTTTTTTAAAGTGTGTGTTTGTGTGTGTGTGTGTGTGTGTGTGTGTGTGTGTGTTCATTCTAATCAGAAGTGTATAGAAAGTTCTGGTTGCTTCACATCCTTGCCCACACTCGCTATGATCAGACTCTGTCATCTTTGCTATTTTAGTGCGTATTTAGTAGCTTCTCACCTATCTTTATTGCCTTTTCCCTAGATGGTTCATGTACTTGCTGACCATTTGTATATATTCTTTGGTGAAGTGTTTACTCAAATACTTTGCTATTTTTTTCTTTTTTAATCATTTTTTCATTGTTTTATAGGTAGTTGTCCAGTTGGATGCCATATACCACCCAGTGCTCATCTCCACAAGTGCCTTCCTCCATGCCCATCAACCCCCTTCCAATTGCCCCCACTCCCATCAGCCCTCAGTTTGTTCTCAGTAGTCAAGAGTCTCTCATGATTTGCCTCCCTCTCTCTCCCCAACTATTTTTCCCCCTTCACCTGCCCCATGGTCTTCTGTTAGGTTTCACCTGTTCCATTTATGAGTCAAAACATATGGTATCTGTCCTTCTCTGACTGACTTATTTCACTTAGCATGACACCTTCGAGGTCCATCCACATTGTTAGGAATGGCCAGATTTCATTCTTTCTCATTGCCATGGAGTATTCCATTGTATAGATAAACCACCTCTTCTTGATCCATTTGACAATTGATGGACATTTAGGTTCTTTCCATGATTTGGCTATTGTTGAAAGTGCTGCTAGGAACTTTGGGGTACATGTGCCCCTATGCATCAGCACTTCTGTATCCCTTGGGTAGATCCCCAGCAATGCTATTGCTGGGTCATAGGGGAGTTCTATTGTTAATTTTTTGAGGAACCTCCAACTGTTTTCGGAGCGGCTGCGTCAGTTTACATTTCCACCAACAGTGTAGGAGGGTACCCGTCTTTCCACATTCTCGCCAGCATCTATAGTCTCCTGAATTGTTCATTTTAGCCACTCTGATTGGCATGAGGTGGTATCTTAGTGTGGTTTTGATTTGTATTCCCCTAATGATGAGTGGCGCTGAGCATTGTTTCATGTGTCTGTTGGCCTTCTAGATGTTCTCTTTGTAGAAGTGTCTATTCATGTCTTCTGTACATTTCTTCACTGGATTATTTGTTTTTTGGGTGTGGAGTTCGGTGAGTTCCTTGTAGATTTTGAATACTAGCCCTTTATCTGATGTGTCATTTGTAACTATCTTTTCCCATTCCATCGGTTGCCTATTAATTTCCTTGATTGTTTCCTTTGCAGTGTAGAAGTTTTTTTTTATCTTGATGAGGTCCCAATAGTTCATTCTTGCTGTTGTTTCCCTTGCCTTTGGGGATGTGTAGAGTAAGAAATTGCTGCAGTTCAGGTGAAGGAGGTTGTTTCTTGCATTCTCCTCTAGGCTTTTGATAGTTTCCTGTCTCACATTCATTTTATTTTTCTGTATGGTGTAAGTTTATTTTTGTGTATGGTGTCAGAAAGTGGTCTGGTTTCATTTTCTTTGCAAGTTGTTGTCCAGTTCTCTCAGCACCATCTGTTAAGGAGGCTATCTTTTTTCCATTGGATACTCATTCCTGCTTTGTCAACGATAGTTGGCCATGCATTTGTGGGTCCAGTTCTGGGTTCTCTATTCTATTTCATTGGTCTATATGTCTGTTTCTGTGCCAATACCATAATGTCTTGATGAAGACAGCTTTGTAGTAGAGGCTAAATAAAGTCTGGGATTGTGATGCCTCCCGTTTTGGTTTCTTTCTTCAATATTACTTTGGCTATTCAGGGTCTTTTGTGGTTCCAAACAAATTTTAGGATAGTTCTAGATTTGAGAAGAATGCTGGTGCGATTTTTTTTTTGCATTGCATTGAATATGTAGATTGCTTTGGGTCATAATGACATTTAACAAGGTTTATTCTTCTGATCCATGAGCATGGAATATTTTTCCATTTCTTTGTGTCTTCTTCGATTTCTTTCATTAGTTTTCTATAGTTCTCATCATACAGATCTTTAACATGTTTGATTAAGTTTATTCCTAGAAATCTTACGGTTTTTTGTGCAATTGTGAATGGGGTCAGTTCTTGATTTCCCTTTCTGTTGCTTAAATGCAACTGATTTCTATATGTTGATTTTGTATCCTTCGACTTTGCTGAATTTATGCACCAGTTCTAGAAGGCTTCTGGTGAAGTGTGTGGGGTTTTCCATGTAGAATATCATGTCATCTGTAAAAAGTGAAATTTGACTTCTTCTTTGCCAATTCTGATGCCTTTTATTTCCTTTTGTTGTCTGATTGCTGATGGCGGCACTATGTTAAACAACAGTGGTGAGAGTGGACATCCCCTGTTGTGTTCCTGATCTCAGGGGGAAAGCTTTCAGTTTTCCCCATTGAAGATGATATTAGTTGTAGGCTTTTAATAAATGGCTTTCATGATGTTTAAGAAAGTCCCTTCTATTTTGACTTTTCGATGGTTTTTATTAAGAAAGGTGCTGTATTTTATCAAATGCCTTTTCTGCATCTATCAACAAAATCATATGGTCTTTATCTTTTCTTTAATTAATGTGATGTATCACATTGATTGATTTGCTAATATCAAACCAGGCCTGTAACCCAGGAATGAATGTCAGTTGTTCATGGTGGATAATTCATTTCATATGCTGTTGAATTTAATTTGCCAATATCTTCTTGAGAATTTTTGTTTCTGTATTTATCAAGGGTATTGGCCTGTAGTTTTCTTTTTTTGCTGGGTATCTGTCTGGTTTGGGAATCAATGTGATGCTGCCTTTGTAGAATAAGTATGGAAGTTTTCTTTCTATTTCTATTTTTTAGAACAGCTTGAGAAGAATGGGTATAAACTCTGCTTTAAATGTCTGGTAGAATTCCCCAGGGAAGCCATCAGGCCCCAGGCTCTTATTCGTTGGGGGATTTTGGATAACTGATTCAATTTCATCATTAGGTATGGGTCTGTTCAGATTTTCTATCTCTTCTCATTTGAATTTTGGTAGTGTGTGTGTGTTTAGGAATTTGTCCATTTCTTCTAAGTTGTCCAGTTTTTTGGCATATGATTTTTCATAGCATCCCTGATAATTGCTTGTATTTCTGAGGTTGTAAAAGATCCATTTCCATTTGTGACTATGTCTATTTGGGTGCTTTTTCAATTCTTTTTGAGAAGCCTAGCTAGAGGTTTATCAATTTGTTTATTGTTTCAAAAAACCAACTCTTAGTTGCATTGATCTGTTGAAATGTTTTTTCTGGATTTTATATTGTTTATATCTGCCCTGATCTTTATTATTTCTCTTCTTCTGCTGGGTTTAAGGTATTCTTGCTTCTCTGCTTCTAGTTCCTTAAGGTGCGCTGGTAGATTTTGTATTTGTGTTATTCCATTTTCTTGAAATAAGCCTGGATCTCAATATACTTTCCCCTTAAGACTGCCTTTGTTGCATCCCAAAGAGTTTGGATTGTTGTATTTTTATTTTAATTTCTTTCCATATACTTTTAGTTCCTTCTGAAATTGCCTCATTGGCCCCTTCGTTCTGTAGTAGGGTGGTTTTTAACCTCCGTGTTTTTGGAGGTTTTCCAGACTTCTCCTTGTGATTGATTTCAAGTTTCAGGGAACTGTGATCTGAAAGTGTGTGGTATGATCTCAATTCTTTCATATTTATTGAAGGCGTCTTTTTGACTCAGTATATGATCTATCTTGGAGAATGTGCCATGCACACTTGAGAAGAAAGTGAATTCCCTAGCTTCAGGATGTAGAATTCTAAATATATCTGTCAACTCCATCTGTTCCAATGTGTCATTCGGATACATTGCTTCTTTAGTGATTTTCTGTCTAGTTGATCTATCCATTGCTGTAAGTGGAGTATTAAAGTCCCCTACTATTAGCACATTCTTATCAATAAGATTGTTTCTGTTTGTTATAAATTGTTTTATGTATTTGGGTCCTCCCATATTCGGTGTGTAGACATTTATAATTGTTAGCTCTTTCTTATAGATAGACCCTGTAATTACTATATAATGCCCTTCACCTCTTGTTACTGCCTTTACTTTAAAGTCCAGTTTATCCAATATAAGTATGGCTACTCTGTCGCATGATAGATATTTCTCCATCCCCTTACTTTCAGTCTGAAGGTGTTCTCAGGTCTAAAATGAATCTCTTGTAGACAGCAAATAGATGGGTTTTGTTTTTTTATCCATTCTGCTACCCTAAGTATTTTGATTGGAGCACTTAGTCCATTTACATTCAGTGTTATTATTGAAAAATATGGGCTTAGAGTCATTATGTTCTCTGTAGGATTCATCCCTGTAGTGGTACCTCTGATACATTGTGTTCCTTGCAACATTTTCCTAAGAGAGTTCCCCTTAGGATTTCTTACAGGGCTGGATTAGTGGTGATAAATTCTCTCAATTTTTGTTTGGGAAAAACTTTATCTCTCCTGTGCTGAATGACAGGTTTGCTGGATGAAGGATTCTTGGCTGCATATTTTTTCTGTTCATCACATTGAAGATTTCCTCCTATTCCTTTCTGGTCTGCCAAGTTTCAGTAGCTAAGTCTGCAACCACTCCAAAATGTCTCCCTTTGTTTGTTAGAACCCTTTTATTCCTAGCTGCTTTCAGAATTCTTTCTTTATCCTTATATTTTGACAGTTTCACTATGATATATAATGCTGATGATCGATTCAAGTTACGTCTAAGAGGAGTTCTCTGTGTCTCTTGGATTTCAATGTCTATTTCCTTTCCCAGATTAGAAAGTCCTCAGCTCTAATTTGTTCAAGTACCCCTTTAGCCCCTTTCTCTCTCTCTTCTTTGTCTGGAATTCCTATGATACGGAAATTGTTCCATTTGATATCATCATTCAGTTCTTGAAATCGCCTTTAATGCCTCTGGATCAATTTATCTCTCTTTTTCTCAGCCTCCTCTTTTTTCTATAATTGTGTCTTCTAATTCACCTATTCACCTCTCTGTCTCTTCAGTCTGTGCAGTGGCCACCTTCATTTTATTGTGCACCTCATTTATAGCATTTCTTTAATTCATCACAACTATTTTTATGTCCATAATCTTTGTAGCAATAGTTCTCTGGTGTCTTCCATAGCTTTTTCAAGCTTAGTAATTAATTTTATGACTATTTTTCTAAATTCTCGGTCAGTTTTGTTGCTTATAACTCTTTTGGCCAGTTCTTTAGCTGTCACTTCTCCCCGAAATTTCATTGAAGAGAGTTCTTATGTTTCATCATTTTGGCTAGCTTTTTCTCTCTTGTAAGGTAAAATCTTGTTATGTGCTCTGCACCTGCAAGTTCTGCTATATTAAAAGAGGCTTATTGACTTTCCAGGGCCCGTCCATCAGGAAGTGTTCTTTTAGTGGTGTCCTTTGGTCTCTTTTGTTTTGCCTTTGGTTATTTTATCTTCCTACTCATAGTGATATGTGGGACTCTCTTCCATGTGTACTTTGGCTTGTTTCCTGAGGTAGCCCTGAAAAGGAAAACAGACAAACAAACACATAGGGAACAAATGCATACAAACGCACAGACAAATCAAGCAACCAAGCACACTGAAAGAAAAAAAACAAACCAAAACAAAACAAAAGCAACAAAAGACAAAGGATAGTCTAAAAGCATAAAACCAGAAATCCCAGCTACACAAAGAACAAGGTGGAGGCAGTGCTGTTGGAAGAGCATATATAAAGAGAGAAATGATAGGGGTAGGATGAAAGAGAAATTGAACATTGACCAGGCAGAGACACTAAAAGGCTTAATTCAGAGAGAGAAAAAGGAAAATATGGTAGAGGTGAAGAGAAAGATACAGAGATAATGTTACCCAGAGAATCTATGTAGTCTGTTTATTCCAGAGAGAAAGAAAAAAGAAGGTAACGACAGAGGTGTAGAAAATGCATCAAGAGAATGGATTAAATGAGACTGTTTAAGCAAACCTGTAACCAGAGTACCCAGTCCTGTGGAGGGGAGAGATAAGAATGAGATAAGGGAGAATATATCTGAATAGCAAGAATTGATCTAGAGTTAATCACGGCAATGCATCAATGCTGGTCTTGCCCTGGGCTTCATTAATAAAAGAGCAGCTCGGATGGGCCTTCTTTGGTGTAGGTGGGTCTCGCCCCCACTGTGGGTCCCTCAGTCCACTCCCTAAGTCCCTGCCTTGGTGGTTGTAGGAAGAACAATGGCAGCCCCCCAGTCCATTCTTGAACCAAGTTGCAAACCACTCTTTTGGGTCTGAACTTCCTGGGCAGCAAGCACAGCTAAAGTTGGCCATGTTTTATGTCCTGCGCCCAGCCTCGTTTCCAGATCTTAGTCTGAGTGTATTAATGATACCGCCCAAAATGTAATGCTGCAGGCCAGGGTGCTTCCCAACCAGGGATCGAGTAGGAGCAGTAAAGGAGTGTTTCCTCCTGATGTCCACTGAGTCTCTTGTGTAGTGTCCATTTCAGAGGGAATATCTGGGACCAGGGAACCCAACCCAAGGAAACCTCCACAGTTAGAGATAGAATTTCTCTCCAAATGCCCTTTGATTAGAAATGGGATGATTGGATATCTCTCCATCCCAGGCAAAGGTTTTTCTCTTCTCCAGGGACAGTTCTATGAGCAGTTTCAGGGGCTCTTTCTCTTCCCCTCATCTCTTTATAGAGGGGGCTCCCTCCTCTCTGTGCCTCCATGTCCTGGCCTGTTTTTATCTTCCTCAGTTCACAGTCGTGCGCCTATGAGGCTCTCTTCTTAGTAGACTCTGTCTCTTTTCCTCCCAGACTCTTGTGGTTCAACATCTTTTGGTTTCAGCCCTTCTTTGAGAGATGCAGGCGGGAAGTATGGAATTCCTTATTTCTCCACCATCTTGCCTCCTCCTATTTCTAAAAAAAATTTTTTTAAACACACGTAATAAACCTAACAAAACAAGTACAGGACTTGTAGGCTAAAAACTACAAAATACTGATAAAAGAAGTTAAAAGGATTTATGTACATAGAAAGCTATTCCATGTTTATGGCTTTGAAGATGCAACACTGTAAAGAGGTCAATTCTCTCTTCAGTGATATACAGATTTAATCAAATTTCTATGAAATCTTGGCAAGATTTTTATAGATATAGCAAGATTATTCTAAAATTTTTAGCGGTGCTGACAGCTCAGAGCCTGGAGCCTGCTTCCAATGCTTTACTCCCTCTCTCTCTGCCCCTCCCCCACTCGTACTCTGTCTCTCTCTCAAAAATGAATAAATGTTAAAAAATTTTTTAAAAAATAAAATTTTTATCAAGAGGCCCCTGGGTATCTCTGTCTATTAATCATCCAATTTTGGCTCAGGTCGTTATCTTGCAGTTTGTGAGTTTAAGTCCCCATTGGGCTCTGCACATTGGAGCCTGTTTGGGATTCTCTCTCTCTCTCTCTCTCTGCCTTTCCCCAATTTGTGCATGTATGTGCTCTCTCTCTTTCATACCAAATAAACTTTAAAACAAACAAACAAATAAATAAATTTTTATTGAAAGGCAAATGAAAGACAAGAGCAAAAAATAATTTTTGGAAAAAAGAATCAAATGGGAAGATCATTATCTTATTTCAAGACTTTTTACAGGGCTAACATTAGCAAAGCAAGAATGTGTGGTATTGGCATAGATTGAAGAACCCAGAAAAATCTCCACATAAGTATGGTTCACCTGAGTTTTGACAAACATGAAAATGTAATTCTTTTCAAGAATTGATGCTGGAGGTAATTGGATATCCACAGGCAAAAATATGAACCTCATACTATTAAAAACACTCAAAGTGAGTAATAGATGTCAATGGAGAACATACAAATATAAATCATTTAGAAGATAGCTTCAGGGCCTAAGGCCTAATAAAAATTTTTTAGACATTATACCCCAAACAACATCCATAAGAGAAATAAGTTGATGAATATAACTTCATTAAAGTTAAAAACTTTTGATTTGGGAAAGACCCTGTTAAAAAGACAAAAAGAAAGAGTAAATACTGGAGAGAATATTTGCAAATCATATATCTGACAAAGGAGTCATATCTAGAATATATAAAATTCAACATGAAAGGACAAACAAATCATTTAGGTAATGTGCAAAAGGCCTGAAGAAACATTTCATTGAAAAAAAAGT
This sequence comes from Mungos mungo, assembly GCA_004023785.1. Taxonomy (NCBI): domain Eukaryota; kingdom Metazoa; phylum Chordata; class Mammalia; order Carnivora; family Herpestidae; genus Mungos; species Mungos mungo. The sequence goes on from PISW01015415.1 coordinate 12,959, forward strand.
ATACAGATATATACAATCGGAAAATAAGCACATGAGAAGCAATATCATTAGGTAATAGAGAAATGCAAATTAAGATCACAATAAAATCATGACTTACTTATTAGAATATCTAAAATAAAAAAATAATAAAAACACCAAATCCTGCAGGGCAGGCAGAAAAACTGGATTTTTCATACATTGTTTGTGTGAATGCATAATATGATGAAAAAGATTTTGACAGTTCCTTAAAAAGTAAATATACATTTATTATACACAATCCTCAGTGTTTATCTCAGAGAAATGGAGACTTATGTTTTTACAAAGATATGTACATAATTGTTAATAGCAGCATTATTTGTAATAACTAAAAATTGGAAACAACTAAAATACTCCTATAGGTGAAAAATAAACAAATTGAGTAACCCACACCATGCAATACTAGGAATAAATAAAATGAATTATTGATACAGAAACTTAGATGCATGTCAAGGGTATTCTTAGTGATATACATTTGGTGATGATGTGTTAATAACTAGATAAGAGGAATTCTTTCACAAGATATACCTATATAAAATCATCACAATGTATACTTAAATATCTTATAATTTTATTTGTCAATTATACCTGAGTAAGGCAGAAAAATTATATACAAACAAGCAACTTCACTATAAAGCTAGAAAATTATGCAAAAAAAATGAAGATACCAATATTATGGAATTGAAACATCATGCTAACAAGATTTTAAGTGATTTTAATGTAATTATTAACATTTAGATAGTCGACTAAAGGGTATAAATTATAGCAAAAATATGTGCTATCTTTTTTATTGGTAAATATGAATAAGTAAAGCTCTATATGGAGTTGATATGCCTATATTATATAGTTAATATCAAATAAATTGCACCCTTTTTTACAATTGTGTCTTTCCATGTTAATTTTGGATTGGTCCTAACTTGTATACATGTTTCTGACTTTACTGGGTTTATAATTGCAAAATATGTAAGTAAGTTTTTTCTGTTTTTTAAATTATTTTTGAGAGACAGAGAGAGAGAGCGCGAACAGGGGAGGGCAGAGAGAGAGGGACACACATACTCTGAAGACAGGCTCCAGGCTCTGAGTTAGCTGTCAGCATAGAGCCTGAAGCGGGGCTCATACCCACAAACTGTGAGATCATGACCTGTGGCCGAAGCCAGAAGCTTAACCAACTGAGCCATCCAGGTGCCCCATAATTCCAACTTTAAATAAAAGTATAATTATCTTGTAGACTCTCAGCTTCCTGCTCAAACACCTCTCTGACCCACTGACCTAGAAAAGCCCCAGATGTTGCTTTGCAAATTAAAGTTTGAGAAGCACTGCACTAGCAGTCCAATATGTTATTCCTATCAATTACATATTCACTGCATATTATTTGATCAGGTTATAATGAGATATAGTTGATATGTTAAACATGAATGGAAGTTATTTTAAATTGATCTCTAAAAAGGAAAAGGAGATATAAAATTTAGTATTTTGGAGTACCTGTGTAAAAATGGTTGGTTAAATCTTATTTTTATTTGGTGACATTTCTTGGGCATGGGAGGTAAAGATTAATGTAAGTGACCAGGTGGGGCATGGACAAGAGCAATGCTGTTGTTTTATACTTTTGACTTCTACATGTTATTCCTTTTGATTTTTATGATTTCAATGAGAAATCCACTGTCACCTAAATAGCTTTTACCCTAAAAGTAATACATTGTTTCTCTGACTGCTTTGAAGATTTTTTCTTTATCTTTTGTCTTCAGAAGTTTATGATAGTTTTGACATGAATTTCTTTGGATTTACCTTATTTGAAATTGGTTCAGCTTCTTGAATATGTAGGTATGGTTGGCAGACAAATGGCTCCCTTCAAAAGATATTCATGTCAAATATTTGGAACCTGTGACCATTAACTTATTGAAAAGGGGTTTTGTTGTTGTGATTAAAAGTCTTGAGAGGAAGAGTAATATTCAAGTGGGTCTCAAATCCTTACAAATTCTCTATAAGATGTCCTATAGTGAAAAAAGGAGACATAGACACACAGAGAAGACCCAGAAAAGAGAAGGCAATGTGACCTTGGCACAAAGATTGGAAAGATGCAGACACAAGCTAAAGAATGTTAACGGCTTACAGAAGCTGGGAGAAGCAAGGAATGTGTCATGTCCCAGAGCCTCTGCAGCTTGCCACCACCTTGATCTTGGTCCAGTGATACTGATTTTGGACTCCTGGACTCCAGTACTGTGAGAGAACAAATTTCTGTTGTTTTAAGCCACCAAGTTTGTTGTAATTATTCACAGCAGCCATAGGAGGCTAATACAGAAAATTTATATCTTTTTCCAAATTTGAAAAGTTCCAGATACTATTTCTATAAATATTTTTTAGTCCTCCCCACTCCTCTTCTAGGACTTCAATAATTTGAATATTAGTTTTATTACTGTCTTAAAATGTCTTGAGTCTGTTATTTTTTTGTTTCCCAGTCTATTTTTTCCTTTTGTTCTGATTGTTTTAATTTTACCTGTCTTTCAGTTCATTAGGATTCTATCCTATGTCATCTCCACTCTACTATTCAGCTTATCTAGTTAGTTTTCATTTCACTTAATATATTGTTCAATTCTGTTTAGTTCTGTAATTTCCATCCAGTTCTTTTCATTTTAACTTCTATTTCTTTTCTGTAATTTCCTTTTCTTCCCCAGTTTGTTCCGAAAGAATTAGTAATTGCTTATTGAAGCACCTCTATGACAACTGTCTTAGAATCCTTTTCAGATAATTCCAACTTTTGATTCATCTTGATGTTGGTGTCTGTGATTGCCTTTTCTCATACAGGCTGTGGTTTTTCTGGTTCCTGATCATTAGTTGTATCATAGCCTTTTGGATACATTATGAGATTCTGGATCTTATTTAGTCATCTTTTTAAACAAGCATCCTCCTATGGAGGTGTAGCACAAGGACCTAAAAGGTATGTATATTCATCTTTTTCACTAAGCCTTACCAATACTACACTTGTTAGAACATGCTGAGTCACAGAGGGGTAGACAAAAAAAAAAAAAAAAAAAAAAAAAAAAAAAAAAAAAAAAGCTTTCCCTTCAGCTGTTGACTCCTGGGTGAAAATGGGATTCGAATTTGTCCCACCTCATACACTGTGTCATGCTGGTTACTTACTCTATGGAACAAGGGTGGGTGGAAAATCGACTCCTCATGAGGTCACTGAAATTGAATGAGTGAAAATGTTTTTCTTTCCTTAGCATTTGGCTGGAGTAGGGTTGACATCAACCATAGGTTTTCTGTCTTTAGCTCAACCTTTCTGGTTCCTGGCTTGGAGGGTCAGCCTTCCTCAGGGCCTTCTGTATCTGTGCCTGCCGCACACTGAAGGGAGGCTCTGCAGCCCTGCTGAGGTTATGGGAGGGAACACCACAATAAAATTCCTGGTCCCTAGTGCACCTGCCTTTCTCCTTTTACTTTCAGTTCTCCCAGATCCGTTTGCTGGGCTATATTCAGGGATTGTGTGAGAAGACCTGGGAGAAGTGGTATTGCTCTGAATTGGCAGGACTGAAAGTAATCACATACTGACATTTCTGTAATACTTTATTGGGGGGCATGTCCTATAAAACCTTGAAAATTGTTCTGAAATCCCTCCTGGAGCTAAAATTCTCAGTCTTTAATATTTTAATTAGGTTGGAAACAAACCCCTTTCCTCATTTATTGTATCCTAGGACTGGTCTACTTGCCGATAATCTAGCCAGGGGGACAGTGGATGTTTTAATTAGCTTCACATTTTGGCCTGCCTGCTTATCTGCCAGTGACTGTAGGCAAATTACTAACCTGATTTTGCCTTTAAAGAGAGGATGATAGTTTCCTTTGCCTTGCAGAAGCTTTTTATCTTGATGAGGTCCCAGTAGTTCATTTTTGTTCTTGATTCCCTGGCCTCTGGGGATGTGTCGAGGAAGAAATTGCTGCGATTGAGGTCTAGGAGGCTATTTCCTGCTTTTTCCTCAAGGGTTTTGATGGTTTCCTGTCTCACATTCAGATCCTTTATCCATTTTGAGTTTA
>PISW01015416.1:0-16962 GCA_004023785.1 Mungos mungo
AAGATTGATATGTTTATATATGAAACACATATAAGGTATATGAAATATATATGTGTATATATCTATAGATCTATATCTATATCTAATCTATATCTACACTTATATCTATATCTATGTATCACTGTGTCACTGTTAGGAAAAATACCATAGTATTAATATTTAAATGATCAAGGAGTTTGGACAAAAGTGGAACCCTTTAGAACCTGGTCTTTGCCTTGACCTGCATATGACTTACTGATACTTGGCTTTCAGTTTCTGAGGAGTAGAGGCCATTGTTAGAACCTTCGAGTGAGTCCTCATATGCCTAAATCATAAAAGGAGAGAAGGAAAAATAGATGAGGGAGAACTATGGAGACGAGGCAAAGCCCTTTGCAGACCACACTGTCCTCATGATGCACCACTTGGGTCTGGCTCTGCTGTCTGTACTCTCTCAGCTCTTGCGTCTGGTCCAAAAGTACCTCCACCCATGAGAGTCCCCACTTAAGCCACTTCACCCAGATGAAGAAACCACAGATTTACATCCTGGATGATGAAGGTGACACTATCCTCTCCTGGGTTAGCTCTGGCCTCCCCCAGAGGCTGCCTGATCTCAGTGCTGCCTGCAATTTATCCTCCCCAAGGCCATTTGACAACCGTGGGGTCACAGACAGTGGACAGAAACTTTCATCGGTACCTTCTGACTCCTTTATAGTGGAGGGCCTCATTAAGCTTCATGGGCCCTAGGTAAGCCTCACTGCTTCTTCCACCTGTAGGAGACTGACAGAGTTTCTGACTCAGAGGCCATGTGTACACATGCTTTCCACTGGTCCTGGCCCAGGAAAATAGTGCTGAAAGCATGAGTCTGCCTGGTCCAGTTGGGTCCTTGTCCTCCCTTCCCTCCCCCACCACACACAGAATGCACCAAGCTTAGCCATCCATTGTAATGCTTGGTCTGGGTGAGCATTCTCCTCATCTCTAGGGGGCCTCTACACCTGTTCCCTGTACTTTTTCTCTTTTATCTTCCCTCTTTGGAGATAAGGTCTGTGACCATTCACTGTTGCCTAGTAATGCAGGGACACAGTAGGCACTCAATAAATGATGATAACAATGGTAGCAACTCTTGGTGAGAGCTTTCTCGGGCCAGGCACTGTTTGCTCTAAGCGTCGTGTGTATGTTGACTTATGCAAAACCTCACAACAACTCCATGTGATTACTCCCATCTTATCCTTATTTTATAACTGAGGAAACTGAGGTAAGAGAGCTTGAGTCACTAGACAGGGGTCATATAGCAGAATGAGGATGAAAGCCCCAACTGTCTGGACCTGGAAGCCTTTAAGCCAGGAAGCAAGGTGGTCTCTGACCTCTGTCAATACTGTAGACTCAGGGAGTGGTGAGGGATGAGTTACATCTGTACTTGGGCCTCCCATTCCTATCCTGCTCATGACCAGCCATGTGGCCAGAAAATGGGCACTCTAACATCATGACCAGCAGGCAGTGGTAGAGGTCCTGAGGACAGTCCTCTTGGCACCAAAAGCAACATAAGTGACAAAGCACCTGGATGATTCCAGTAACTAGAAATAGGCCACAGGTGGCAGCTCTAGAACTCTGTCTGTCCTCCACTCTTTTGCTGGAATGTTGACTGGAAACTTCCACTTTATCTCTTGGCAGGTGCCAGCTGCTCCCAAAGCTGGCCCCTTCTCTGAGGCCTTAATGCATTCATTAAAAAAAATAGCAGATGGCACCTTGAAGGTCTCTCAAAACTGAAAAAAGAGAAGTCAGAAAATAAAAACTGAGAGTAAAAACGGTAAAGGTGAGGAAGCATTGGTCAGTGAGATCATTCAGGGGCTGGGCTTGTGTTTACATTTCATTTGACCATGGCAATGGCCTCCCATGTATGGGATGATGGGTCCAACCTAGGTCCATTTGTCCTGTAGCTTCCACCAAATGACTGAATGATAAGCCCCTGAGAGCAGTGGGCCTTTGCTCAATTCTGTGCCCACACCATGTCCACACTGCATGTCCAAATACAGTGGTCAGGGAGGGAAGTAAAACAGTCCAGGGGGTGATTCTCCATAGAAGGTCACACACTGCAGCAAATAAATCTCTGAGACACCACACACTAAAACAGGATCAAGAGAGGTGAGGAGGTACCCAGTGTCCTTGCCTTCTGGTTACATCCATTGTTCTCAAGTAATGCAGAGCACCTAGAAATCAGGAGCATGGAAAGAATGTTTCCTTTGTCCTTAATCCGTTCCTCTTCCTGAAACAATGCCTACTCATTCGGCATTCAACCTTCGGTTGTCAGAAGCCCCATCCCTCTGTTGTTTCTGTCTCCACATATCCAGGCCATTTCTGGCCCAAACCTTAAAGCCCTAACCAGGGACTGGGTACTAGACCCTGGATGAACACAAAGGAGGAGTTTATGGGCTCAGATGAAGATAGAAGATCTCCTCAACCTGGGTAAGCTGCTCTGACTAGACTGGTCCACATTGCGCTGTTCCTTCTTCCACTCCTTTCTAGCCCTCTATTAAGTTCCACTGTCTATTAGGAATGGACATGGCCACTGTTCCTATTCCCTTTCTGGGTGCTCAGACTTATAAGGGAAGAGAGGCTCCTTCTATGAATTTTCTATGGACATTGGCACTTTATCCAGTCATCATGGGGTTCAGACTTGGCATGGAGCATATCACTCACCTCGTTAGCTCAACCCACTGAAGACTTATGGATCAGGTGTCAGATTCCTATGACCAGAGTCAGTCTCACAAGAAAAGGACTCCATCACAAGAGATTTCTCAGGGTTCATCCAAGCTTCCATTCTAGTCCGTCTCTCTCAAGACATAGGGCAAGACCACAGCATGTTTGTAAAAAAGGGGCTGCCACATTCTCCTGATGGGCCTTGTGAGAGGCTTCCCTATAGCCCAGTATCCAGCTGGTCTGGGTATGGAGTCTTTGATTCTGGGAACAGTCCAGGGGCCTAGTCAGGAAGTAAATACCCCATAAGAATTGCTACCTGATCTTCCAAAATAAAGACAAGAGCATGGAGAGAGCAGTTGGTGTTGGGTCAGGAGCTGTTCTCAGAGAGTATAGGTAGATTCACATTACTCTCACACAAAAGAAACCTTACCTCTACTTTACAGAGAGGAAATGAATAGCCAGAGAAGCAGGTGAGTGGTTCCCAGGTGTGTGTGCTTAGCAACAGTCTTCTCTATTCCATTTCTGTTGTCCCCCAGGGAATGTTAGGGAGAAAAACAGAGTGGGTCCCTCTCAAAACCGTGCCCAGCAATTGGGCTGATGGGATGGGGATAATTCCTCATGGTATGGTTTTTATTTCAGACATGGTACAGAATGTTGTTTCTGTGACAAGAATAATCAAAACTGATCTAAGAGAGCGGGGTGTCTCCAAGGGGTTCTGTGAGGTAACTTCTGAAGATGGAGGGTAGGTGGGGGGCACAAGTCAAAGACAGTGAACACCTCAGACACTTCCATGCTTTAGGTGCCCCCATTATTTCTCTTTCCTCCCAGCAATGGTGTCCTCAGAGTAGCACTCTGGCAGCCTCCCCAGAGTAACCATCGCTCTGAAGCGTTTACTGACGACCTTCTCTGAGACGCAGGAAGTCAGCACAGAGTTGGGTGGCCCCAGCCCCTATGTAATCTTCTATTATCCATGTAGATAAGTGATGGGTTCACAGCTCTCCATCAGTGAAGATGAAACTGGCTCACTCCATCTGAACATCCTTCCTTTCCTGACCTTCGCCTGCACTTCAAGCCTCTGACCATACCGTGAATAAGGTGGGATGGATGGCTAGTGTCATTAGATAACAACAGATAGTTAGATTAAACTAGGGAACATCATGACCAAGTCCACACTGTATGTTTGACCTCCTGGCCTCATACTCCTGCCAGAAACCATCGGTATCTCCAGCCACTCCAGCTGGTCAGGAGTTCATGGGCATGTAGTACTAGGAAAAGGGTTGAGAACTATAAATGTATAGTCTTGGGCCATACTTACCTCATGGACCTGGAGACATGGATACAGCGCTCTGTTTGAGAGGGAGGGGGTGTTTTTCTATTTCCAGAAGTGAGGTGGCAACCTGGGTCCCATAATACGGGACTGAAGAAGGCTGGTAGAACCTATGGACTCGTTCTCATGAAAAAAAAATAAAACCTTATAAAATTACAATTATATTGAATATAGTTAGAAAACTCTTCTAATATATGGAATGATAACAGATGTGGTTCTTTATGAATGTGTCAGTCATCAGGCTTTTGCAGGGGCTGATAAGGACATAATCTGGAAGTGCTTGATGAGGGCAAAGAATACTTTATATCTGCAGATGTCACATGGGGAAACCTCAACAATTTCTATGAGTTGGTGGTTTCTCTGTGGTTTGTGAACTCCATTTTTGGAAAGAAAGGCTACATTTCAGTTACAGGATAAGGAAAGAAAGACGCAATCTTTCTTCCTATCCAAGCATGAGAGGACCCTATGTAGCACCTCTCAGACCCATAGTCTAAACCTCTGGGAGCTTTTGAGTGTCTGGTCACCTGTAAGATGTATTCTGGGTTGAAATTTCAGGAAAAAGAAAGAAATGCACTTGTCTTATGATTTGGCTCTCAGACATTCATATCCACACTAACATATATACAACATTTAAACAAGTCCACATGCTCACGGTCTGTTCTATCAAATGCAAACAACTGCACATTTTTGCTTACATGTTTCTGATGGGGACAGAGGTAAAGTGCTTTGTGCTCACGCAGTGATGGACATTTCACACTCTCCTTAAGTCTTCACTTCCACCCTGAGAAGCAGGCATCACTATTTCCTTGCAGAGTAGGAAACTGAGCCTCTGATTAGTGGAACCCTGTGTTCAGGTTCACACAACACTTGATCACAGAGCTTTGTTCCAAATGCCTTGCTCCAAAACCTGTTGTTATTGTATTAAGCCAGGGTCTCTGCAAAATAGCCTTTTTTTTTTAAATCTCTTTAAAGAAAGAAACACATAACATTTTTATCTTTCATCTTGAGGTTGTGACATAGGCTGAGCAGCAGAAACTTGGAATGAAGTTGGAGGTGATTCTTGGACAGGCTTCATTTATGTTTTTGTCTCTGAGACAAAGTAGCTCATGCTTACTTACAGAAAATGAGACCTGGAATTCAGAGTGTGAAATTAGGCTTTGTCATTTCCTGAAAACCAGCTTTCAGGAAGGAAAAGGTGGATGACCTCCAACCACTCCCTAGTCTTTAAATAGTGATCTTGTGGGTTTTTCCTCAGGCTTCTAGGAGGATAAATTTGAAGGTAGGTAGAATGTGGGGCAAGAAATTTGGGTTTCCTTTCTGAATTGGCAAAATTCAAACAGACCTTTGGAAAGGAGCATTGATAATCTGCAAATTCTGGCTCTGCCATTTTGTCAGGGAACCAATGTGTCATGGGTCTGGCAAGTAACAAATGCAGTGGGATATGGCTCTTTGTGGGAAAGTAACTTTTGAATCAAGAAATCAGGGATCTCAGGGGGATATTTGTCTCAGAGTATAGCAGACTCGGAACTTTCTAGCACATGGAAAGCTGCTATCTGTGACTTCTCCATCTTGGCTAAATCCTCCTATTTTAGCTTTAGAAAGAGTCCAATACCTTCCACATCCTTGCAAAAAAGAAATCCTCTATGTGAATTCTTCTTAGGGGAGGGAGGCCTTTGATGACAAAGACATCTTTTCATCTTTGCATTCCAACAAGAGGCATGTCTAGTATAAAACCAGGGTTTGACAAAGTCTCACTTGCCAAATGAATGAGTGGATAAATGAATGAGCAACTCTGTCCAGGCCTTGGGTTGCTAGACAAGAGACCTAGGGCCCATGGCCCTGACCTTCTTCTCTCACTTAAGCCTTCTGCAGGGCTACCATGTCTCCATCTTCAGCCCTGAAGAGTCTCCTTACCACCTGTGTCCTTGCTGCCTTGGTTTCCAGCATTGTGGGTAAGAATGAAAAAAATTGCCTCTTTCTTCCCCAAACTGGAAGAGTAAGATGGACAATACAGAAAAGAAACCTACTTGGGAAAGACAAGGTCCTGCTTCTGGAGTAGTGATGAGCTCTGCAAGGTTGGGGACCCTATTGTGCATCTGGAGCAATTGGCAGGTGAAAGTGACTGAGCCTGAGCACTGAGTGGGGTATGATGTGGGCATCAGGGAGGGACCACAGACCAAGTGGGTCCATTCAGTTCTACAGGGAGTGGGTTTCCTGGTATGTTGGCTCTCAGATACGTTTGGCTATTGAAAGCATCAACTATGATTCCTGACAGTTTTCATTCCTGAATTACTTTTTAAACAGTGTTTACATCCATTTCATAGAGAGTTATAAATGTACAAGCTGCCCTCTTAATTCATGTAATGCTGATATGGAGACAACTTGTGAAGCGTCTCAAAGCTGCTTCAGATACAAGCAAGAATTAAGGACAGCAGGTATGCTATGTCAGGCCCCTCCCTATGCAGGACATTCATGCAGGGCAGACAGAAAAGGTGCTTAGAACAGGGGCGGGGATTGCTGTGTTTAGCAACTTGATGGAGTCCCTCACTTCCCTGAGCAACTTCTAATTTACACTTCTTCCTAATGTAGCATTCTACCCATATGGGGCTGGCATTATGGGATGGTGGGAAGTGGCAGGGTGGGAGACTCTGGGAAAAAGTCTGGGCAATTCCTGTTCTTCATCAACCCCACTGAAGTATGACACTCCCATTCTAACCAATGCTGCAAACTATCCTTCCATTGGTTTATATCATGGACCAATGCAGAAGGACTTTTGAAGAAGGGGAAAGGCTAGAGACAAAAGGATTTGAAGCAAGAATCCATTAATACTGGCAGTCCATTTAGGCATCACTCTGTATGGTTCAAAGGGGAAATTTCTTCTGGGGTTTGGTTCTGTGCAGGGGAACTCTTACAATATGTTGAGGAGAAAGGTTGTTCTTCAAGCACGTGTGTCCCAATGATGTTCTCAGCAACACTGGGGGATAATCATACATTTGTGTACAACCAGCAATGCTGCGAAGATGAGCTCTGTAACCAAGGTGACATCCAAGGTGAGTGCCAACACAACTCTGCTCTCTCTGCCTTCCCATTCTTTATCCCAATCCATTGCCTTGAGTCTGTGCCTTCTAAGTTCCTTCCTATGAACTGTCTCTCTGCTTCTGAGCTTCCTCCTACTGATTTTGCTCATTGATTGCTTTTCCTTCTTGTGGAAGGACAGGCACAAGCCCTTCTTTAACATGGAAGACTGAATGAAAACTGGGTGGCTGCGATGTGTCCTAGATTTACTGAGTCTGTAGGTTTAAATTATTTGCTTTTCCATTCCAGTTGAAAAGTTATTTGTCCTTGCCTATTTAATTCCTCCCTCCTTTAACAGTATTTTTTATATTGAAGTAAAATTAACATTCAGTGTTATTTTAGTTTCAGATATACAATATAATGGTTCAACAATTCTATACTTTGCTCAATGCTCATCATATAAATGTATTCTTAATTCCCATCACCTATTCACCCATTCCACCTATCTTCTGACAACCACCAGTTTATTCTGTCTTTTTGTTTGTCTGTTTTCACCTTTATTTATTTTGTTTCTTAAATTCTACATATGAGTGAAATCATATGGCATTTGTCTTTCTCTGACTTATTTCACTTACCATTTACCCTCTATATCTATCCAGGTTTTTCCAAATGGCAAGATCCCATTCCTTTTTATGGCTGAGTAATATCCTCATGTGTGTGCATGCATCTGTGTGTGTGTGTGTGTGTGTGTGTGTGTGTGTGTGTGTATGTATTACACTTTATCCATTCATCCGTCCATGGACACTTGGGTTGCTTCCATTTCTTGGCTATTGTAAATAAAGCTACAGTAAACATGGGAGGGCATATATCTTTTCAAATTAGTGTTTTTACTTCCTTTGGGTAAATAGCTAGTAATGAAATGAAATAAGGTAATTCCAATTTTAATTTTTTGAGGAACCTCCAAACTGTTTTCCACAGTGGCTGTACTAATTTATATTCCTACCAACAGTACATGAAGATGCCTTTTTCTCTGCAATACTTGTTATCTCTCGTGTTTTTTTTTTTTTTTAATTTTAGCCATTCTGACAGGTATAAAGGTCATTAGGGTTTTATTTTTTATTTTTTATTTATTTTTAATAGTTTATTATCAAATTGGTTTCCATATAACACCCAGTGCTTCTCCCCACAAGTGCCCCCCATCATGACCATCACCTCCCTCCCTCCCCCTCTTCCCTCAGTCCATGGTTCATTTTCAGTATTCAATAGTCTCCCATGATCTGTGTCCCTCACTCTCCCCAGCTCCATTAGGGTTTTAATTTGCATTTTCCTGATGATTAGCGATGTTGAACATCTTTTTATGAATCTACTGGTCATCTATATATCTTTTTTTTTGAAAAATGCCTATTCGGGTACCCTGACCATTTTTTAATTGGGTTATTTGTGAATTTTTTGGTATTGAGTTGTACAAGTTTTTTTTTTAATATATTTTGAATATAAACCCTTTATTGGATATATAATTTGCAAATATCTTCACGCATTTAGTAGGGTGCTTATTTATTTTGTTGATGGCTTCCTTTGTTGTGCAAAAGCTTGTTATTTTGGTGAGATTCCAATAGTTTATTTTTGTTTTTGTTTCCTTCGCTTAAGGAGACATATATAGAAAAATGTTTCTATAGCTGATGTCAAAGAAATTATTTCATATGTTTGCTCAGGGACTGGAAGAAACTAATATTGTTAAAATGTCCATACTACTCAAAGCAATCTACAGATATGAAATCCCTATTAAAATGCAACATCATTTTTCACAGAACTAGAGCGAATAATACTAATATTAGTACCACAAAAGACTTTGAGTAGTCAAAGCTATCTTGAGAAAGAATAAAGCTGAAAGTATCATAATCCCAGATTTCAAGATACACTACAAAGCTGCAGTGATCAAAACAGTATGGTACTGGAAAAAAACAAAAACAAAAACAAAAACAAACCAGACACATAGATCAAAAGAACAGAGTAGACAGCCAAGAAATAAGCCCACACTTATATGGTCAATTAATCTATGACAAAGGAGGCAAGAATTTACAATAGGGAAAAGGCAGTCTCCCCCCAAAACAGTGCTGGGAAAACTGGACAGCTACATGAAAAGAAAGAAACTGGACCACTTTTTTTAAATACCATACACAAAAATAAACTAAAAATATATTAATGACTTAAATGTGAACTCTGAAACCATAAATTCTTCAATAGTATTTTTTAAACCACAAATTATCTTCTACTATCTCAGCACTTTTTCTTCAGCCAGGGAAGAGCGTCAACTTATGAAAGAAACAGATAAACCAAATTTCTATCAGTATTTTGGCTATATATTCCTACTTAATACTTACCTCCCCCTTGCACCCCCCATGCTATCCCAGTTTTAAATTCTTATTTTCTTATTTTGGGTAGAGGAATCCTGAAATAACCATGATCTTGGGTGGGTGGTAATAATGCTCTCTGCTCCTTTTTCCCTTTCTTTAAAATAAAAATTTTCTTTCATCACTTAGTGCTTCAGAAGTCCTCAAAACCCAATGGAATTAAATGTCCTGCCTGCTACAATGTGCATGACATTTCCTGTGACCCAGTTCTTCTCACTTGCACTGGTACAGAGACAAAGTGTGTGGAAGTTATTGGCATAGGTATGGATATTTCCTCAGGCTTTTGGGTTTTCATTTTATCAAAGGGTATAGCTATGTATTGCTGTGTAACCATTAGTCCAAAACTTGGCAGTTTTAAACAATGAACATTTATTATTTCATGGTGTCTGTGGGTCAGGAATCTGAGAGTGGCTTAGCTGAGTGGTTCTGATTGAGTCTCTCATGAAGTTGTAATCTAGCCATCAGCAGGGCCTGTGGTCATTTGGACAGAAGACCTGTTTCCAAGATCACCCATATGGTAGTCAGTTTTGTTTCCGACTGACATGGGTCTCTCTGTGGGCTGCCTGGATTTCCTCATGTTGTATCAGCTAGCTTCCTCCAGAGCAAGTGATGAAAGAGAAAGAGGGAGAAGAGGAGGAGAGGGAAGGAGGAAGGAGATATTGCAGTTAATCTGATCTCAGAAGTGACATTTCTTCACTTCTGCCATATGCCCTTGGTTGCATAGATGAACTCTGGTACAACATGGGAGAAGACTACACAAGGATATGAATACTAGGAGATGGGAGCGATTGCAGGACACATACTAGAGACTGACCACCATGTACAACAAAGGCTGATACAGGATGAAGGGCTGTCTATCCCTACAAGGTTTAGAGGGAGCCATCTGTCAGGAGAAGAGGGAAGAGGGGAAGAAAGCAGAAGAGAGAGGAGAAGAGAACAAATATGTCTCCTATAGTAGAGTTTGAGACTTGGGAACATGTCATATCATGATGTACTGGAAAGGACCTTAAGTCATTGGCAATGAAGTTCTGGCTCCCCATTTCTGGTTTTCAACATCACTACCATTATTCCTACAAATAAAATTCCATGATTAATTTTTTCATCATATGATTCTGAAATGTGCAGAAGGATTTGCCATTTTCCTGAGTAGAAGGAAGGTATATATTTGTAATAAGAAGCACATATACTATTCAGATAGAAATTTTGAAATTAACCTAGTATTGGGGTATACAGAAAGGACATTGTCAGTTCTTTTCTGATCAACATGTAAAAGGTTTCATGAAAGTAGTGGTGTTTTAGAGGCTTATTAAATGGTGGGAGAGAGAGTATGGTGAGAATATAGGGAGGTTACACTTTTCTTTATTTTTTGAGTAGACTTTGAGTGAGAACTTGGGGCTATCACATGAAGGGGCTCTTGTCTAGGTGAATTGGAGATGAGTGAGGAAAATGTGATGTCATTAAAGATGCAGGGAAATGATGGGGCTGCTGAAAGTGAGGCAGTCTCTCTACTCCAACTTGTCATGGAAAGCACAGATATGTGATGAGGTTCCACAGTGATAGCAACTATTAAACTCACAGCCTTGGGGAAAAGGGTCCTCAAAGTGGATTTACATTGCTTCCCTCTGGTTTCCCCCAGGAAACAAGAGAAAGGAAAAGAACAGTTATCACAGGGACTTTTTAACTGAATACTAGAGTTATGATCTCATGTTTCTTCCTTTCTTCCAACCATC
This sequence comes from Mungos mungo, assembly GCA_004023785.1. Lineage (NCBI taxonomy): Eukaryota > Metazoa > Chordata > Mammalia > Carnivora > Herpestidae > Mungos > Mungos mungo. The sequence continues at coordinate 11,157 of PISW01015416.1, forward strand.
TCTTCCCTAGTTAAGACACAGGGGCTCCAGTCTCAGCCATGCATCTGAGACAGTAGGGAGATATTGGAGCCAGAGGGTCCATGGACAGAGATGGAACTGTGGTTGTTGCTTCTTTCACAGAAGCCAGAAGGGGATTCTGGGGCATCCTGAGCATCCTTTTCTTCTCCAAGAGAGGTAGATAGGATAGGATATAGGTGAAAGGGGGAGACAAGATGAGACAGAAGACTAACTCCTGGATTTTTCCTTTGTCAGATAGCCCTATATTTCTGGTTTTTGCCATGGGTTGTGCTACTGAAACTGCCTGCAACTTGAAGAATATAAGTATATTGAATAACATAAAAATCCGTACCTACTGTGAAGAACAAAGTGTTGGAGACCCCTACTGATGTTCATCACCTCATCAAACTTGAATGGTCCCTTCTTGCTCAAAGTCTTGCTTTGCGGTTTCCAGTGTTACCATGTTCATAATGCTACAAACCTGAAAAGGCTGAAAGTCCTCAGATGACTCTGCTTCCCAGTATTCCCAAGACAATGCAGATTAAACTGTTGATACTTTCTTAAGTATGTGTGTAATCATTCGTTAGCACTTTAGGTTAAAAAATTTTATTCATTCTTTTAATGGGTTCTTTCTTCACCCCAAGTAGCAAGTAAGGAAATTGAGACAGCATTTCTAAGAATAGTTGTAATCCCACCTTTGTTATGCAACCAAAACCTCACACTTGCTCCAGAACATACTCTTTCCTAATATTCTCATTTTCCACTGCTAACCCTTAGCTGCTCATTGTTAAGGAAAAACACTTTCAAACGAACAATTTAGGCTCAGAAAGTTCCTTTTCCATAGCTTGTAAAGTCCCAGGTATAATGGACTCTCTATCTGGGAATGCTGGGAAGCAGAGTCTGGGAAACACCCATGTACTAAGGGCGGATGTGCCAGGGATGAAGGATACAGACATATGTGACCTGCGAAGTTCACTCTGAATGGCAAGGAAGAGTTAGGCATGTACACTGGGAGTCCAGAGGCTGTGTCCTCACATTTCAGGGGTGGTCGCAGTCACACTTCATGTGGTGCCAGGAAGAGCCTTTATAGGATCCAAACTGTATGATGTCTTTGTGGTGCTGAACACAACTGAGAGACCCAGTAGCCTGCTCAGACGGTTCTCTTGATTCTCCAAATTCAGTTTCCTGCAGGGTGCAGTAAGTTACATAAAAGAAAAAGAATGCCCCACACGCACCTTGGTGGTTCAGTTGGTTAAGAATCGGGCTCTTGATTTTGACTCGGGTTCGATCTTACCATTTGTGAGATGGAGCCCCACATCGGGATCCACTCTGTCACAGCAGAGCCTGCTTGAAATGCTGTCTCCCTCTCTCTCTGCCCCTCTGCAGTTCATGCTCTCTTTCTCTCAAAATAATTAATTTTTAAAAATGCCCCACATGTAGTGATTACCTATTGGGAAGCAATTTGTTGTCTGTATCATGCTGTGGCCCAGCACTCTATAAGACTGTCTGCACCTGAAATATATATTGACAGACTGTAGACTTGCCTTGTCCTTGGAGTTCTCCCCAGGGAGTGACGTACAGGCTCTTGAATCCTACCTCCACTTTCTCCTTCCTGGGTTTTTGAAGATGCAGGGGGCAGGGTTTATCTGCCCAAGACTCACTGACTATCCTCATAATTTATGTGCATTCCCATTGTGTGCTCAGCAGAGCGATGTAAACTAAAAACCATAGGGCCCTCCCTCAGGGATGAGGAGCTAATCCATAGAGAACAATGACAGGATTGCATGTAACTGCATGGGATTCTAAGCACAAATAATTAGAGTAGTAGAGAAAGCTCAGGAAGGAGAAAGGAAGTGGAGTCAATGCTGGTATATAAATATGGTAAACTGAGGCAAGGTTTGAGGAATATAAGTGAAGTCCCCATTTGGGAAATGGTAGGCTAGAAAATGGTTAAATGGCAAAATGCCAGAGAGACAGTAAATTGAGATGGAGCTTGCACAGGAGACCTTTTATAAGGAAGGCCTTGGCATAATAATCGGGAACCCTGTGTTGGTTCAATTACTGAAGAGGTCACAGCAGCTCTAGTGGGCCACTGTTAGTGTTATCACCACATACAATTTATAAAGAAAAGGTGGCACAGAATGGGGACTCCAGCCCAAGTGGTCAATTCAAAGGCTGTGCCCTGATTCTCTGTGTCATAGTGCTTCTCAACCAATCACCATGTTTTGGAAACATTAGTCAGTTTGGGCTGCCATAACAACTAACACAAACAAGGTGGCATAAACAAAAAAAAAATATTTTTTCACAGTTCTAGAAGCTGGAAGTCTGAAACCAAGGTGCTATCAGGGTTGTTTTCTTCTGAGGCCTCTCTCTCAGGCTGTCTTTTCATCGTGTTTTCACAGTGTATGTGCTGCTATAGATTGGATGTTTGTGCCCTACTGCCATATTCATATGCTGGATTATAACCTCAAAAAAATGGTATTGGGAGGTGGAGACGTTCAGTGGATGCATCCCTCATGAATAGGATTAGTGCCTCCTTTATAAGGAGGCTCCAGAGAGTTCCCTCACCCCTCTTCCTATGTGAGGACACGGCAAGATGGTTATGAACCTAGAAGAGAATCCTCACCAGACACTGAGTTGGCTGGTCCCTTGGTATTGGGCTTCAAGGCCCCAGAACTGTGAGAAATAAATTTCTATTGTTCATAAACTAGTATGTGTATTATTTTGTTATTGCAGTTCAAACAGTCTAAGGTAGTGTCTGTGTCCTAACCTTCTCTTATGAGGATATCAGTCCACTCTGACTGATTAGGGCCCACCCTAGTTACTTATCCAAATAGTCTCTGTCTCCAGGACTTCAACGTATGAATTTTGGTGGGGGACACAATTCAACCCATGACAAAGGGTTATAGAGTAAATGAGTTTATGTATCAAGAAATGCTCTTCAGCTATTTTTCCAGTTCAAAGTGGTTGGTACAGTGTCAGTACACAGTATATTCTTAATACACACAAACTATTATTCTTTTTCATCTCTGCATCCTTCTGATATATACCCATTATCTTCTCATTTCTTTTTTCCCATATTTTCCTTTCAGTCTTCAACTATTTCCCAGTATTGCTAATATTTCTATGTACTTCTTTCTCTAAGAGTAATAAACAATGTAGATGCCAACTATGATGTCTCAAAAAGAGCACTGCAGTTATGAGTGAGGTGGTCAGTTGATCACCATATTCTAGGGGTAAGAATATGGGGGTAGAGAGCAGCCTGTATATTCCAGGAGGAAGCCCCTGTGAGGTCAGGGGCTCCTGAAAGAACAGACCTGTCCTTTTCTTCAAGACAGAAAACAGGGAGAAGAGCCAAGATGGTGAAGTAGTAGAAGGACCCTAGGCTTGCTTCATTCCTTTAACACAGCTAGATAAATATCAAATCACTTTGAATACCCAAGAAATTGATCTGAGGACTGACAGAGTAAAACCTCCAGGTAGAAGGTACAGAGACAAGGACTGGGCAAAATGGATTGTGGGTACTGAGGAGGGGAAGGAGCCCTGATCATGAAGAGGGGCAAGAGAGAGGGGGCCAGGGAGACAGGTGTGAGGTGGTATCTCTGTGTGGTTTTGATTTGTATTTCCCTGATGAAGAGGGATGTTGAGCATCTTTCAATGTGTCTGTTAGCCATCTGGATGTCTTCTTTGGAAAAGCGCTTATTCATGTCTTCTGCCCATGTCTTAACTGGATTATTTGTATTTTGGTTATTGAGTTTGTTAAGTTCCTTATATATTTTGGATACTAACCCTTTATCAGACACAAATATCTTCTCCCATTCCATCGGTTGCTTTTTAGTTTTGTTGATTGTTTGCTGTGAAGGAGGTTTTTATCTTGATGAAGTCTCAATAGTTCATTTTTGCTTTTATTTCTCTTCCCTCAGTAGAAATATCTACTAAGAAGTTGCTGCAGACAAGGTCAAAGAGGTTGCTGCCTGTGTTCTTTCTAGGATTTTTATGGTTTCCTGTCTCACATTTAGGTCTTTCATCCATTTTGAATTCATTTTTGTGTATAGTGTAAGAAAGTGGTCCAGTTTCATTCTTCTGCATGTCACTGTCCAGTTTTCCTATTACCATTTGCTGAAAAGACTGTCTTTTTTCCATTGGATACTTTTTCCTGCTGATAAACTAAATTTTAAAACAAAGAGTGTAACAAGAAACAAAGGGTACTGTAACATAATAAAGGGACCAATTTAACAAGACCTAACAATTGTAACTATATATTCACCCAATATGGAGGCAACCAAATACATAACACAATTAATAACAAACATAAAGGAACTATTTGTTGATAATACAATCATAGTAGGGGACTTTAACACCTCACTTATATCAATGGTCAGATCTTCTAAATAGGAAGAACAGGGACATCAACAAGGAAACAATGACTTTGAATGACACATTGAAATGATGGGCTTAAAAGATATATTCAGAACATTCCATTCTAAAACAGTAGAATACACATTCTCTTTAAGGGTACATGGCATAGTCTCCAGAACAGTTCACATATTAGGTTACAATTTAGGACTCAATAAATACAAATGGATTGCAATCATACCATGCATCTTTTCTAATCACAATGCTATGAAACAAGAATTCAACCACAATAAAAATATGGAAAGACCATAATACATGGAGGTTAAACAATATGCTGCTAAACAATAAATGGGTCAACTAGAAAATCAAACAACAAATTAAAAAAATACATGAAAACATATGAACATGAAACACAAGTGTCCAAAACCTTTGGGATCCAGCCAAAGCAATCCTCAGAGGGGCATATATACCAATACAGCCCTAGCAAAGAAGGAAGAAAAAAATCTCAAATTAACAACCTAACCTGAAAATAAAGGAGGTAGAAAAAGAACAATAAATGGAACCTAAATCCAAGGGAAGGAAGGAAAAAATAAAGATCAGAGCACAATTAAATGATATAGAAATTGCAAAAACAATAGAACAGATCAATAAAACTGGGAGCGTCTTCTTTGACAAATACTAATAATTGATAAATCTCTATCCAGACTTACAGAAAAGAGAAAGTAACCAAATAAATAAAATAAAAAATGAGAGACATAAATAAAAACCAACACCACAGAAATACAGACTATAAGAGAATATTATGAAAAGCTATATGCCAACAAGTCAGACTAACTCCAAAAAACAGATAAATTCTGAGAAACATATAAACTACAAAATCTGAAACAAAAAGAAAAAGAAAACGTGAACAGACTAATAACCAGTCAGGGAACTGAATCAGTGAAAAAAAAAACAAAAAGACTGCAAACAAGCAGAAGTCCAGGAACAGATGGCTTCACAGTCGAATTCTACCAAACATTTAAGAGGAGTTAATATCTGTTCTTCTCAAACTATTAAAAAAAAATACAAGGAAGGAAAACTTCCAAATTCTTTCTCTGAGGTATCAGGCATTACCCTGATACCAAAATCAAATTAAGACTCCACTAAAAAAGAGTACTACAGGCAAATATTGTTGATGTATATGGATACAGAAATTCTCAATATAATTCTAGAAAGCCAAATCCAACAATATATTTAAAAAATCAGTTAGCCAGGATCAAGTAGTATTTATTCCTGACATGCAAGGGTGGTTAAATATTCACCAATAAATCAACATGATACACTATATTAATAAAAGAAAGGATAAGAACCATCTGGTCATTTCAATAGATGAAGAAAAAGGATTTGACAGCCAGAGAAAAAAGAAATAAAAGTCATCCAAATTGTCAAGAAGTCAAACATTTAATATTTCCAG
>PISW01015417.1:0-16966 GCA_004023785.1 Mungos mungo
TTATTTATTTGTTGGTTTGTTTGTTTATTTTAATAGTTTATTGTCAAATTGTTTTCCATATAACTCCTAGTGCTTCTCCCCACAAGTGCCTGCCACCATGACCATCACCCCACCTTCCCTCCCCCTCCCCCCTTCAGTCCATGGTTTTCAGTTTTTAGTATTCAGTAGTCTCCCTTGATCTGTGTCCCTCACTCTCCCCCGCTCTCTTTCCCCCTTCCTCTCCCCATGGTCCCCTGCCAGGTCTCTCTTGTTAGACCTATGAATGCAAACATATGGTATCTATCCTTCTCTGCCTGACTTATTTCATTTAGCATGACACCCTCAAGGTCCATCCACTTTGCTACAAATGGCCATATTTCATTCTTCCTCATTGCCACATAGTATTCCACTGTATATATATATATATATATATATATATATATATATATATATATATATATATATATACCACATCTTCTTGATCCACTCATCTGGTGATGGACATTTAGGCTCTTTCCATGATTTAGCTATTGTAGAAAGTGCCGCTATGAACATTGGGGTACATGTGCTCCTGTGCATCAGCACTTCTGTATCCCTTGGGTAAATCCCCAGCAGTGCTACTGCTGGGTCATAGGGGAGTTCTAGCGATAGTTTTTTGAGGAGCCTCCACACTGTTTTCCAGAGCGGCTGCACCAGTTTACATTGCCACCAACAGTGTAGGAGGGTGCCTGTTTCTCCACATCCTCGCCAATCTATATTCTCTTGATTTGTTCATTTTAGCAACTCTGACCGTTGTGAGGTGGTATCTCAGTGTGGTTTTGATTTGAATTTCCCTGATGATGAGTGACGCTGAGCATCATTTCATGTGCCTGTTGGCCATCTGGATGTCCTCTTTGGAGAAGTAGTCTGTTCAGTTCTTCTGCCCATTTCTTCACTGGATCATTCATTTTTTGTGTATGGACTTTAGTGAGCTCCTTGTATATTTTGGATACTAGCCCTTTACCTGATATGCCATTTGCCGCTATCTTTTCCCATTCTGTCAGTTGTCTGTAGTTTTTTTATTGTTTCCTTTGTCTTGCAGTAGCTTTTTATCTTGATGAGGTCCCAGTAGTTCATTTTTGTTCTTGATTCCCTTGCCTCTGGGGATGTGTCAAGGAAGAAATTACTGCGATTGAGGTCTAGGAGGCTGTTTCCTGCTTTTTCCTCAAGGGTTTTTATGGTTTCCTGTCTCACATTCAGATCCTTTATCCATTTTGAGTTTATTCTTGTGAATGGTGTCAGGAAGTGGTCTAATTTCATTTTTCTACATGTTGCTGTCCAGCTCTCCCAACACCACCTGTTGAAGAGGCTGTCTTTTTTCCATTGGACACTCTTTCCTGCTTTGTAAAAGATTAATTGGCCATAGTTGTACTTTAAAAAAAAAAGTCTATTCTGGGTTTTCTATTCTCTTCCATTGCTTTGGATGTCTTTCTTTCCACCAGTGCTATGCAGTTTTGATTATTGTATGGTAAACCCTACCATGGAGCAGAGAGTTTCGTCCATGTTATTCTACATGTTTACATGTAGTTTAGATATGCCAAGTTCCTGATGATTCATTACACTTTAGTATAAACTCAACCATATCTATAAAATATCTTGCTGTGATTTTGTTTGGATTGTATTACCTATAGACCTGTTGAGTCTTCTAATCTATGAACTCAGTCTGTTCCAGAATTTATTCAGATGTTCTGTGATTTCTTTAATCAGCATGCTTTTCAGCACTCAGATCCTGCAATGCTTTCTGAGTTACATTGTAAGTGTATTTTATTATACTTCTGTGATTATACATGGTATTTTAAAATTTTGGTTTCTATAATATATTTGTATGTTGATCTTGTATCTTTGTTCTTTCATGGAATCCTGTGACCTTGCTGAACTCACATTTTGTCAGGGGGATAACTTGAACTTTTCTATTAGACAAAATGCCAATTCTACAATGGGTCTCGTTTCTTCATTTCCAACCTCTATGCCTCTTATGCCACTCGCTTTCACTGTTTGGAACTTCTCATATGATCTGTTTTCTGTAACTATAGATGAATCTGCATTTGGGATTTTTTTCTTGTAATGTTAGATTTGTTATACTTTTATGTCTGATCTCCTTTCTCACTTTCTCTGCATAATAATTTTGAGCCATCCATATTATTGTGCATACCAATAATTTATTGGAAGAACATTTGAATTATTTCCAAGGTCTAATTATTATAAATCAGTATTGTTATGGACAGTCACATATACGTATTTGCAATAGAATGTGTTGTATTTTCTTTGGGTAAGTCCATGGCAGTGGGCTGCCAAACTATCTTAGCTGCTTTTTTTTAACTTTTTATGATAGTAAATCTTAAACCAGATGGTTTTTAAATATTTATACAATTTTAATTTTCCACCAATAATGCATGAAAGTTTTCATTTCCCCACATACTCAACAACAGCTAGATATTATCCTTAATATATAGTGGTATCTCACTGAAGTTTAAACTGAAATTCATAAATGAAAATAATTCTGAGCAGTTTTCTGTTAGTAACAGTTCCTGATGTAAAATTATTATTTCCTGTGAAGAATATCATATTTTATCTTATTTTAAAGTTGTTTACATTTATTTATTTTTGAGAGGCAGAGACAGACCATGAGTGTGGGGTGAGGGGCAGTGAGAGAGGGAGACACAGAATCTGAAGCAGGCTGCATGGCTCTGAGCTATCAGCATAGAGTTCAACGTGGGGCTCCAAACCATGAACCATGTGATCATGACCTGAGCTGAAGTTGGACACTTACTCGATTGAGCCACTGACATGTCCCAAGAATATAATACTTTCCGATATGTGTAATATATATACTTAGTAATGAGCTAGAGGCTACTTTTTTTTTTTTTTAAGAAAGAGAGGTTGCAAGTGTGCGAGGGACAGAGAGAGAGAGAGAGACAGAGAGAGACAGAGAGAGACAGAGAGAGAGGGAAGCGGGGCCCCCTCGAAATGGGGCTCATGTTTTTACCTGAAAGGGGCCTCCTGTTCACCTGAAGCTTGGCTGGTCTTCACCCAAAGAGGCTTGAGCTCAGCTGATGTGGGGCTCAAACTCAATGAACTGTGATATCATGATCTAAAACAAAGTCCAATTCTTACACACCTGAGCCACCCAGGTGCCAAATAGAGACTAATTTATTTTAAGTGAATGAAATATATTATTGAAATTTATAAGTCTTAATACTTTATTTGTCTTTTTTGGCCTACACTCTGAAGGTTAATCAAGCACTCAGACATTTATTTTAGCAGGGAGATATGGCCTTATGTTTTTACCATTTGTTTTTTCAAATCTGTATATTATTAATATTTCACTGTAACTCTGTCCAACCTACATAATCTAAGAAACATGTATTTCCTTACATTTGTGCAGGCTCATACTTAGCTTCATATTTTTAATAACTAAAAATAAACCATAAAGCCATATGAAAATTTATTTTTACATAACTCTCTCTCTATATATATATATTCTTATGAATTATATTATTTGAATTTTATTGGCTTCACAGTTAATTTTTTCCATGATGATGACTCAGAATATAGCCCAGTCTTTCCATGATGCAAATAATTCTTTCGAATGTTAATAAAATTAATAAAAATAAACAAAACATACAGGATTTGGGGAGCATTATATTGAAAATATGTCCAAACACCACCATCTATCTACACTTGACATCACTTTGTTCATACCCTAAATCATAGAATTTTCTTTTTTTGTCTTTTCCAGGCAGAGGCAGGGTCATCAAATCAATGTAGTCAAACAATGTACCCTGATCAAAATATAGTACACACTCCTTTGAAATAAATTTGTCAAAAGCCAGCTGAGTGAAAGAGGCAGCACTGTTATTTATTATAGAATAGACCTCATATGCAAACACACACAAACAACTAGAACATGATTATTACACAAAACTTATCTTTGTTCTTCAGAGAGATAAAGTGTAACTTTGTTAGACAAAAATAAGCATTTAAGATTCCAGATCCGGGCAATTAATTGGCTCAGGGACTTAAGTGTTTAACTCTTCATTTCAGATCTCAGAGGTCCTGGATCAAGCCTCACACTGGACTCCATGCTGACAGTGTGGCACCTACTTGAGATTTTTCTCTCGCTCTTTCTCTCTGTCCTTCTCCCATGCTCTCTTTCTCTAAATATAAATAAATAAACTTTAAAAATTAAAAAAAAAAAGAATCAAGATCAAGCTAGTAAGAGAAATTAAAAAATCCGAAAATGTCTACGGCAAGCACCATGAAAGCTAATTCAATTGCTATACCCACTATCATAGACAAATGGGAGCATTTAGTCAAAATTAGATGCTGTGGTCATCTTCTGGATTGTTGACATGCCACCATGTGTAGTCTGTAGACTCTCTGGAGCTTTAGGAATGACAGTAATGGGGCTCTTGAGGAACGACCAGGTCACAAAGACTGCTCATGGAGTGGAAATATTGGAGCAAATTCAGATGACTGATGGATGACTTCAAGTTAGTGCAATTACTGAACCTGCTTAAAACTATAATCAGATGTGTTTTAGACCCTCCATAGAAACCTATGTAGGCTAAATAGAAAACATGTACTCACTAAAGAACACACCCGCAGACACACAATACATGGACACTGGAAGGTTTATTGTGATAGTTGAAAATAACACAGGAGTCATTTTAACTTTTTCTTTACCAGGTCGTCTTCTTCACTCCCACACAACATTCCCACGCTCCTTGCTTGGTGAGAGTTATAGACCCTCGACTCATTCTTCTACTAACACATTGCTTAATTATGATGCTTGTAACTCTTGTCTTTCCCTCAAGAATGGAGAACGCATTTGTTACTTACTCACAGTGTATTTAGAACACTTCAAACTACGACTGATGCATAGAAGTCAGTCTCTAGATGTATGTTGAACTCAATTATCCTTAATTTTTCGTCTAAAGAAATAAATAGAGATGTTTAATGTTGACAATCTAATTCATAGGAACCACAGAGTACACAATAAACTTAAGAAAAGGTACTGCATAACTTTTGCCATAGCCTATGGAAAGCATATTTTACATCTCTGTTCCTCAGGCTATATATCCAGGGGTTTAGCATCGGGATAACAAGGGTGTAAAATATGGACGCCACTTTATCAGTGTCAGAGAAATGACTGGACTCAGGTTGCACATACATAAATATCAGAGTCCCATAGAACACTGTGACTACTGTCAAGTGGGACCCGCAGGTGGAAAAGGCCTTGTGCATCCCCTCAGTGGAGTTCATCCTGACGATGGCTGCCAGGATCAGCAAGTAAGACACAACAACTATAGGAAAGGATGAAATCGTATTTAAAACTGAGAAAATCAAAATCATCAATTCAATTTCATGTGTACTTGAACAGAGCAAAGATAACAAGGGGAGAGAGTCACAGTAGAAATGGCTGATGACATTGTAGCCACAGAAGGATGAAGTAAAAATATTTATGGTGACATACAGAGACACAAATGTGCTGTAGAGATAGGGGATTGCCACCAGCACCTGACACAGCCTTTGTGACATGATGACTGGATAGAGCAGAGGGTTACAGATGGCCACGTAGCGGTCATAGGACATAGCAGACAGGATGAAAAGCTCACTAATGATGAATATAATGTAGACCGCTCCCTGTGTGGTACACAAATAATAGGAAATTGTGTTTTCTTCCACAACAAAACTTACTAACATTTTTGGCCCTACAGTTGTTGAATAACCCAGGTCAGTGAGAGCCAGGTGCTTGAGGAAGAAGTACATGGGTGTTTGCAGTCTGGAGTCCACCGTGGTGAGGATGATCATGCCCAGGTTGCCCACCACTGAGACTGAGTAGATGATGAGGAAGAGTCCAAATAATGGAGCTTGCAGTTCAGGACGTTGTGTGATTCCCACAAGAATGAATTCCTTCAGCACTGTCAGGTTGTGCTTTTCCATCTAGGTTTATTGGAAAGTCTATCCTGAATAGATAATCAGCGTAGTAAGTAGTTTTCATGTTATATCATCTGTAGTGTTTTATCCTGAATATAAGTAAAATAACAGTGTCAGGAGTCTCAGAAAGCAACAGAAATGTACCGTATTGTAATATACTATAAAAACGTTTATAGAAATCCACATTCACCTCACATAAGACTTTGCTTATATGATTGTGAACTTCTGATAAACTGCTCCATACCAAGTACACACCTCCTTTTGTGAGAAATACTGAATTATTTTAAGAAAAATTGTTAAGGGGCGCCTGGGTGACTTAATCCTTTGAATGTCAACTTCAGCTCAGTTCAAGATTCTGTGGTTAGTCGGTTTGAGTCCACTTCAGGCTCTATGTTGATGACTCAGACCCTGGAGCCTGTTTTGGGCTCTATGTCTCCCTCTCTCTATCTCTCTGCCCCTCCCCGGCTCATGTTTTGTCTCTCTCTGTCTCAAAAATAAATAAACATTTTAAAAATTTTAAAAAAAGGAAAACTGTTAAATGAACAGGAGAAACAATATAAATGTCATTTAGAAGCAATAGTGAATGGTGAAAGAAAAAAAATGACATGGTCAGTGCTGATTTCCTGCGAGATTAAGGTGAAGGGCTTTTTCTGTTGAGTTTGACATCTAGGCCTTTCCTCTTGAGTTTGACAAAGCACCAATTTTTTTTTCATAGTTTACTATCTGTTTCACTGATCAGATCATTGTTTTTTTAAGTTATACTCTTTGAGACAATTACGTTTGCTTTCTGTCAGATTCCACTAGTAACTGAACATGCTGTTCGTTTACCCTCACTCTAAAACTGGATACTAAAAGTCTCCTAATCTTCAAACTTTCCATTTCACAACTTACTATGAGTTGGAATTTCTCTTTTTGCTCATTATGAAGTAGAAGAAATTTCACATTAATCAAATAACTATCACAATAGTATTGAGAAGGGAATAAGAAGAATCTGGTCTCTAATGACTGAGAATTTAGATATCATATGAATACCTGAACACTTACACTTTTATATTCTGCAATATTTTAAATTTTTTATTATTTTTTAACAAGCTTTTAAATATTTATTTATTTTTGAGAGAGAGAGAACACAGTGGGAGGTGCAGAGAGAGGCAAAGAGAGAGAATCACAAGAAGGCTGCACACTGTCAGCATGGAGCAGGATAAAAGGCTTGAACTCACTGTGAAATCATGACCTGATTGAAAACCAAAAGTCAGACACTTAACCGGCTGAGTCACCCAGGCACCCCTATTTTTATTCTTGACACTTTATTGTGCACTATGGTCGCTCAGTTTTGACCTGTATTATTTGTATGATCAGGTTTTTACATGAATCATACATTTACATATGCAATATGTCAGTGACATTTCAAAAAAGGTTATTAGCCTTTGTGAAGATACTTGAATAAGTAATCTAAAGAGAAAGGAGACCACTCTTATTCTGTCATGCATTATCAATAGTAGCACACAGAAGTGAATCAGAAATCCTAATGTTATGCTCTGCTTTGGCATGGAATAAAAATGTTACCTTGTAAATATCACCAAAACTCTTTGGATATTGGTAGAACACAGCGTCACATGAGATATTCTGTTTACCTGGGTTCTAACATCTGTCTTGGCTTCCCCATGTGCTTCATAAGATATGAGATCATTTTATGGATTCTTTTTTGTCCTCTGAGACTCTCCCTGAGGAGATGCTGAGCAACTCCTGATTGTCCCTGAAGCATTGAAAGCTTTACAGAATGCAAGGGGGGATGTTTATTAATTGTCTAGAACACTTTGTTCACAGAAGTGAGTTAGAATTTTTGTTAGTTTGTGTATTACATTCTTACATTTTACTCCTGATTAGCTCTTATTTCCCCCCCTGCTTTGATCGTTAATTTGATGTGTCCATTTGGCTAGGCTCCGGTGCCCAGCTGTTAAGTCAAATATTAGTCTCTATGTTATTGTAAGTATATTTTTTACATGTAATTAGAATTTAAATTAATAGACTTTGAATATAGCCATGTACCCTCCAGAATATAGGTGGGCCTCATTCAATCAGTTGAAAGTTTTACAGAACAAAAAATGAGGTTCCCCAAAGAACTTGTGCCCCAGATTGCAATATAAAAAATCTACCTCAGTTTCCTCTCTTTGAGGTCAAGACTGCAGTATCAACTCTTGCAATGCTGGGCTAATCCAGATTTTGCCTTGCTAATCCAACAATCATGTGTTAACTTCTCAAAATCTCTCTCTTTCAAACTTATCATATATTGTATACAGTTATGCATTTACTAATATATAAAATATATATATGTGTGTGTGTATGTTTAATATGCATAAAATATTTTATATATTAGTAAATGCATAATTGTATATATATATATATATATATATATATATATATATATAATCGTCTTTTCGTTTTGTTCCTCTGAAGTACTTTTACCAAGATAAACATATAGGGAAATTGTTTAACATATGTTATCTGTACCCCAAGCTTGCCAGTATTCCTCCAGTTCTACAATGGTGTCCTTAGATGGATGAGACAACAGACTCCTTAAATGGATGACCCATGGAATCCTTTTTACACACTGTCCTATTGTACTATTTAAATGAACAGATGAGTTACAAGTAATAATATATTGTGTATATAAGATGTGTCCTTAACATTTTTTCCATTAATTATTTTTAATGTTTAGTTTTGAAAGAGAGAAAGGGACAGAGACAGAGAAACAGAGAGAGACAGAGAGAGCACATATTAGTGGGAGAGGAGCAGAAGGAGAAGGAGAGAGAGACTCAGAAGCAGGCTCCGATTCTCCATGCAAAGCCAATGTGGGGCTTGAACCAATGAACTGTGAGATCATGACCTGAGCAGAAATCAAGAGTCAGACTCTCTATTGACTGAGTCATCCAGGTGCCCCTCATATATTTATTTTTTCATCACATTTCACCACAATAGAGAGTAACTAATATTACTCTCATTTCTCTCTCTCTCTTACAGTATATTCTCATCATATGCTCAGGTAATTTCTTTCATTTTATTTGTCTGTATTACATTTCAATATTTCTTGTTTCTTGTACCCATTTGAATTCTTTTTTCTGCCTTGTTATCTGCTCTACTGGGCTTGACATGTATCCTACAAGATCAATATATTCTGCAAAAACGTATTTTATGTACATGTTTTGCTATGATATTTTGCTATAAATTATGTTGTTGCATTTTAAGCCACATTACCTACTTGGGATGTTTGCATGTTTTGATTTCTTTTGGCTTTTACTTTATTACAGTCAAGAATATATAACAAGTTTTATGAATCTATTCTTTGTTGGTATTTACTTTTCTCCAACCTCAGTTATCGCCAACACTACTACAACAGACCTCAATAAAAAGCCTTGACTTGCCATGTTAATATGTTGCAAACAAAATTATCTATGGTGTACATTTCACATATCTGTCTCCATATGTGTATGTATGTTGATATAGTTATAGATTCACCTAAATGTATGCATATGACCCCACATAAGCACCCCCACAGTAGGAAGATCCCTTGGAAAGATAAAATAATTAATTTAATCTTGTTAAATATTTCAGATTGGTTGTACCAGTCCCAATATGCTCTCTCACCAGCAAATAGATGAGGTTCTTGGATCTTCACACCTATTACAGGTGTCTGGATTGTGTTCTTTCTTATTAATTGGATAATACTTAAAATGTGTGCCTACTACTGACTTTCCCCCTTGTTTTTGGTTTGGCTTCTTGGCATGTTTGTTAATGAAGTAAAACAACGTGATGTAAGTGTCATTGAAAATAATAAACTGCACCTGTATACCGTGTAAAATTTAATAAACTTTGACATATGTATGTATCTAAAAAATCTCAAAAACAGCAAATATAATAAATATATCATCACCTCCAAGGTTTCTGAGTATGTCTGTAGTAATCATTCCAGTCTATTCCATGCTCCCCCATATTGCTCCAGCCAGACTTAAATTTAATTTCTTTAACGTTTTATTATATTGAAATAGTTATAGAATTAGAAGAAGATGGAGCAAAAAAGCAGAGAGCTCCTATGTCTCACTTGGTTTCCCCTAGAGGCAACAACTTGCATAAATACAGAACAGTACTGACAGTACCATGGAAATCATGATGTGAATATTGGTACAGCACCCTGCCTATATTCAGGTAACCAGTTCTTCATGTTCCCATTTATGTGTCTGTGCAGAAATATTATATATATATATATATATATATATATATATATATATAATATGCACACACATGTACACACATATGCAATTTTTATCAGATGTGCACATGCATGTAATCAGCATAACAATCAATATGCGGACTTATTCCATTACCACGTGGGTCATTTATGTCATTCTTTCATAGCCAACCCCTCTTTCCTACCCTCATTCTCGTGTCCTTAACCTCTGTCAACCATTAATCCATTTTCCATTACCATAACTCCTTTTTGAAAGAACTTTTTCTGGATACAGAATTCTCATTTGACAGTTATTTTGTTTCAATACTTTAATGATGTTGCTCCATTGTCTTCTCACTGAAGTGCTTCCAATTATAAATTTGTTATTCTTTTATTTGTTCCTTTGTATATATAATGTGTCTTTTTGAAAGCTTAAGTTTTTTATTTACCGCTGGCTTTGAGAAATTTGATGATGATGTGCCTCCACTTAGTTGTCTACATGTTTCTCGAATCTGGGGTTTGTCAATCTTCTTGAATCTGGGGTCTTTTAATTTTTATCTTGTTTGATTATTTTCACCTATATTTTCTTCAAATAATTTTAATGACATTCTTCTTTGGGGAAACAGTCACATGCATATTTGTTCCCAGATGATTACTATTCTTTTCACTCTCTGTATTTCATTTTGATACATTTCTATTGCTGTATCTATAGAAGCACTAACCTTTTCTTCTGTGAAGTCTAATATGTTGAGAATACAATCTCGTTTATCTTTCACCTAGAACACGGTACTTTTCATCTCTAGAAATTGAGTTTCTTTGTGTCTAGTTACCTTTTTAGAAATATGATATACAAATATAATGAGTATTTTTTGCCCTTGTTTGATATTCCAAATGTGTGTGCAAGTCCTTGAACATTTTCCATTGATTGCTTATTCATTGTGGATTGCTTATTCCTGCTTCTTTGTATGCCCGATAATTGTAGAAAGTATTTCATTTTTTTTTGTGAATTTTCTTTATGGACACTGGATAAATTTGTAGTTTAAATAAATTTCTTTAATTTTTTTCTAGGATATAGTTATTAGGAAATAGTTTAATCCTTCCAGAAATTGTTTTTAAAATTTCTTAGGTGAGACCAAAGCACTGTGCAGTTTAAGAGACTAAGTATTCTCCTTTACTGAAGGAAGCCCTTCTTGAGTTCTCCACCTACAGCTCCATAAACGATTACCTTCCAACTCTTGTACAATACATTGGTGCAATTTCTCCCTTTGTTTGAGTTCTGGGCACTGCTACCTCTATCTCCTCAGATGATTCTTTCTTTCTCCTGGGTAATTTCCCCTTGCATGCACCGATCACTACTCTGCTCAATATTGAGGGGTTTCTTGGCAGAGATGCAGTGTCCTTTTTCGGTTCAAATATCTTAGTGTTGTCACTCTGTCTTGCAAAGTTGAGGTATGGTTAGTCTTACTGCACTCTCAGCCTTGTTTCTTCAACTCAGCAGGAGGGTGGGGCAATCATTGGATTCACCTCATTTGTTCCTCATCCATCAGGGAAACTGGCCTTAACAGCCTGGTGTCAGTATTGTGACGACTTGTTTCATATATCTCATCTTGTTTGTTTGTTTGTTTGTTTTGTTTTTGGTTTAATGGGAAGCGAAGCCCAGTATTAATTGAAAGTAGGAAAGAGTTTTCAGCCTTGGAACTAGACTTTCCATTTTTTTAAAATCATTAATCTCTTTTTTTAAGGCTCATATAACTCACATAAATATAAAGAAATATTATTGAGATTTTCTTAAAAATATGCTAAGAAGCTAATCACTTCTATCCTCTGACTGTTCTTACCCTGGATTAAAGCTCTACTCTCTTCCAACAGTATCATAGTCAACCCCTTCAGCATTTTCCATTTCCAATCTTAGAGTCTGGCATCTATTATTTGCACAGCAGACATATCTGCCCCTTGGTCAAAGATAGATCAGATCATTCCTTAGCTCAAACTTCTCCAAAGCCTGTTTTTATCATTCAGAATATAGAGCAAGTTTTGCAATTGCCTCTATACCCTTACTAGGTTAAATTCCAGGTTATGCGTTCATCATATCTCTTTCATTTCCTAATCATGTTTATGCTCCCACAACTTTGACTCTCTTGTTCCTCTGGATATGAGTCATTGGCCATTGAGGAACTGCTGCAGTGACCGCTGTGTCTCTGCGGAACAGACTTCTGCCAGGTGACCTCAGAGTCTACTCACTCAACTCCCCAAGTGTTTGTTTAATGCCATCCTCACAGAGTACTCCTGGCAACATTTAGGTAAAACGTGACCACCATTCTGACCGCTTGCTCTATTCCATTTTCATATTGCTCAATAATTGTATTACACTGTACAAGACATTTACATTTCTGCCTATTTTCTGAAAACCTCATAGAAGGATTTTGATTGTTAAAATTCATATATGTTTATTTCCTTGATTAATTCGTTTATATAATATCTATCAAGCATCTTTCTTTGTGTGTACAGCCATTATAACAATTTGATGGTTATTCAACAAGTGAAGCAGCAAATTCCCATTATAACCCAGCAAATCTACTTCTAGATATATACCCCCCACATGTTGAAAACCACTGGTGCTCATAGCAGCATTATTAACAATAGTTAAAAGGTAGAAACATCCTGAATGTCCATCAACTGGTCCATCAACTGATGAATGGATAACAAATGTGCTATTTCCATACAATGGGATATTAGAAAACCATACAAGTAAAGGAGTATTGATATATGCTTTAACATGGATGAACCTTTAAAACACTCTGCTAAGTGAAAGAGTATAAAAAGACACATAGTGTATATACTGTACAATTCCAGTACATGAAATATCCAAAATAGGAAAATCCGTAGAGACAGAGAGCAGGTTAGTTGTTTGTTCAAAAACATTGAATTAATTCTGAAGAGATAATATCTTCAGGGACATATTTTTATCTGGTATTAAAAGCATTCTACACCTCATGGGATAAATGTGTGTTTAGAAAAAGTGTCTATTTTCTAAATATGTGCTAGTAAATAAAAGTCTTTCTATATGTGAAGAAAGATATGAGATATTTTTCTAACTGTCTTTATACTTCTATATATTGTGCTAAACTCTTTTCTGTCCCCGTGATTTATTTATTTATTTTTATATTATTTTATATTTATATTATTTTATATGATTAGTGGAAATGATCTAGCCTGGATGGTGAAATTTTTACTTTTTCCCTGCTGAAGACCCTACAAACATGTAAAAAGAATACAGTGAGCAGAGATGTAGCATTGAACCTTCACTATAAAACTACTCTAAGAATAGAAATGAAAATTAAACCATTCCCCACCCCTGCCCCACCCCTGCCAAGAAGAGCATTCAACATTAAAAAGAGGACAATAAAGATGTACTATAATTATAGATAAATGATATTTGAATTTAAATATATATTTAAAAACTGAAGTTGAGGGGGAATAAAGTGAGTTTTAGAAAGAGCTACTAAATAAATGAGTGGAATATTCACTTTATAATTATTATTTTTTGTTTTTAGTTGAATACCCTTTCTTTCTTTCTTTCTTTCTTTCTTTCTTTCTTTCTTTCTTTCTTTCTTTCTTTCTTCCTTCCTTCCTTCCGTCCTTTCTTCCTTCCTTCCTTCCTTCCTTCCTTCCTTCCTTCCTTCCTTCCTCTCTCTCTCTCTCTCTCTCTCTCTCTCTCTCTCTCTCTCTCTATTTCTTTCTATTATTTAAATCTAGGTTAGTTAAGACAGTGTAATAATGATTGCAGGAATAGAATTTAGTGATTCATCACTTACATGCTCATCCCAACAAGTGGCCTCCTTAATGCCCACCATCCGTTTATTCCATTCCCCCTAGCCAACACCCCTCCAGCAACCCTCAGTTTGTTCTCTGTTTTAGGTTGTCTCCTTCTCTGTTTTTATGCTATTTTTTTTGCTTCCCTTCTCATATGTTCATCTGTTTTGTGCCCTAAATACCATATGTGAGTGAAATTATATGATGTTTGTCTTTCTCTGACTTATTTTGCTTAACTTTTCTAGTTCTAACCATGTTGTTGTAAATAGCAGGATTTTGTTCTTTTTGATTGCTGAGTAATATTCCATTATATATATATATATATATATATATATATATATATATATATATATATATATATATACCACATTTTCTTCATCCATCAGCCAATGGACATTTGGGCTTTTCCCATAATTTGACTATTATTGATAGTGCAGCTGTAAACATTGGGTGCATGTGCCATTGTGAATCATACAGTCTCTACAGCAAATGGTGCTGGGAAAACTGGACAGAGGCATGGAGAAGAATGAACCTAGACCACATTTTTACACCATAAACAACAATTAATTAAAAATGGTTGAAAGTTCTAAAGGTAAGAGAAAAAAATAAACATCAAAATCCTAGAGGAGAAAACAAGCAATAACTTATTTGACATCAGCCACAACAACTTCTTACATGACTTGTCTCTGGAGGCAAGGAAAACAAAATCAAAAATGAACTACTGGGACCTCATCAAGATAAAAAGTTTCTGCACAGTGAAGGAAATAACCAGAAAAACTAATAGGAAACCAACAGAATGGGAGAAGATATTTGCAAATGACATATCAGATAAAGGGTTAGTATCCAATATCTTTAAAGAATTTACCAAACTCAACAATAAAAACCAAATAATCCAGTGAAGAAATGGGCAGAAGACATGAATAGGCACTTTTCCAAAGAAGACATCCAGATGGCCAACAGACACATGAAAAGATGTCCAACATCACTCATCATCAGGGAAATATAAATGAAACTACAACAAGATACTACCTCACACTTGTCAGAATGGCTAAAACTAACAACTCAGGAAACACAGATAATGGCAAGGATGAGAAGAAAGGGGAACCCTTTTGCACTGGTAGGAATGCAAACGGGTGTAGCCAATCTGGAAAGAAGTATGGAAGTTCCTTAAAAAATTAAAAATGAAGGTACCCTATGGCCCATCAATTGCACTACTAGGTATTTATCCCAAGGATACAAAAATTCACTTTAATTTTAGGCAAAAGACATATTTTGGCTTTAAAAAATGTCAAGGCTTATTCTTTGCTTAAATCTGTATTTGTGCAGATATTAATTTAAGTTACAATCTCCATTAGATGTGATATTGGTTATTCAAGGGACATTCTGACTATATTTCAAAGCGTCTTTCAAGCTTGTAGTTAAGGAAGAGTGGCAACCCTCTTACTAGTCAGACTTTATGCTGTGATGGAGGCATTATGTGGTGAAATCAATGCTATAATAGTTTGCTTCTGTCCAACTCCAACTAAATAGGTGATCTTGATTAAGGAGGGCACTTCTTGTGATGAGCACAGGTGATGTATGGAACTGTTGAATTACTATATTGCACACCTGAAATTAATACTACCCTCGATGTTAACTAGCTGGGATTAAAATAAAAACTAAAAAAAAATAATAAAGAGAAAGTTGGAGGCAAAAAGAAAAAATGAAAATGTGACTCATAAATAACATCGATCCTTTTAATGATATTTGTAAGTTTAAGAAACACATGGCATATTTGAAACAGAATTTGTAAAGATTGTAGAAATGTTTATGTAATCCTTTAATATAGAGGTAACTAGAAAATGCTATGGACATTTAGGCTCCTTCCATGTTTTGGCTATTGTTGACATCGCTGCTATGAACATTGGGGTACATGTGCTCCTATGCATCAGCATTTCTGTAGCCTAAATGTCCATCACCTGACAAATGGATCAAGAAGATGTGGTATATATTCACGATGGAGTACTACATGGCAATGAGAGGGAATGACATATGGCCCTTTGTAGGAAAGTGGATGACCTTGAGGGTGTCATGCGGAGCGAAGTAAGCCAGGCAGAGAAGGACAGAAACCATATGTTTGCACTCATAGGTCTAGCAGGAAAACAAGAGAGACCTAATGGAGAACCAGGGGGAGCGGAGGAGGGAGAGAGAGTTGGGGAGAGAGAGGGATGCAAAACTTGAGAGACTATTGAATGCTGAAAATGAACTGAGAGTTGAAGGGGAAGGGGGAGCGGGAAAAAGAGGGGGTGGTGATGGTGGAGGGCACTTAAGGGGAAGAGCACTGGGTGTTGTATGGAAAACAATTTGACAATAAAATATTATGGAAAGAAAAAAAAAAGAAAATGCTATGGAAACTTGCTATGATTTGAGGTTAAATTTTTTGAAAATTATTTAATTTTCAAATTAAATTATGTGTAATTATTTAATTACACATAGTATCATATTCGATATTTTAAGGTTCCAAGTGAAAGAAAATAATCATGAAAATCTTAAGGTCTTGGGAGTGAATTTTCTTAACAATATTCCATTTTTAGAGATTGTGGCTTTATTTTATTCAAAGAGTAAACACTTGCTGCATCATAACAAAAATCTAGATTCCACCCAAAATTATAATAAGATATTCACAACCTTGGATTCACCCAGAAAGTTTGGTTATTCAGAGCAGAATATTAAAAAGATGGCTGGGTGCACCTGGGTGGTTCAGTTGGTTAACCCTCCGACTCCAGGTGAGGTCATGATCTCGGGGTTTGTGGGTTCGAGTCCCACATGGGTTTCTGTGGTGACAGCTCTGAGCCTGGAGCCTGCTATGGGTTCTGTGTCTACTCTTCTCTCTGCCTCTCCCATGCTCATGCTCTGTCTCTCTTTCCTTCTCAAAAATAAATATATAAATAAACTTATGAATATACTACAAATTAGTGATCCATTTTTATT
>PISW01015418.1:0-16965 GCA_004023785.1 Mungos mungo
GCAGTTGGTCTGTTGGTTATGTCCCTCTAATAAGTTTTATGTACCATTTTAAATTTAAGTAGTCTACAATATTTTCTTTTTTTAAAGATTATTTCAGAGTTCAAATGAATAAAGGTGGGGGGAAAAAAAGCTCTCAGATTAACAAATGAGTCTTCAACCAGTACAGTTATATTGTTTGAAAATAAAAAACACTCATATATGCAAACGGATAGGACACACAAACTTTTGTTTTCTACTGGATTCGGCTCCAGTTGGGCTTTTGTTAAAATATGCTCTATAACGTGACCTTTAGATTATATATGGATAGCATAGGAAAGAGTCAAAAACAGCCATGTACATGATAAAGAAATTGGTTATTTCCTGGAGGGAGTTCTTTGCTTTTTTTTTCACTGGACATTTCCTGGCTTTATCAGTTCCTGGTCAGAACTCCAGCCATACAAACACCTGAGTCCTCCTGAAGTGAATT
This sequence comes from Mungos mungo, assembly GCA_004023785.1. Taxonomy (NCBI): domain Eukaryota; kingdom Metazoa; phylum Chordata; class Mammalia; order Carnivora; family Herpestidae; genus Mungos; species Mungos mungo. Next base: position 467 of record PISW01015418.1, read on the forward strand.
ACTTGAGAATTACAGATGGGATCAGGACGTGGGGTCACTGGTATAGATAGCAAAAGGACTTTTCTAATGCACTCATGTCAATAGAACTCAGCTGGGTAATCTTGAAGACCCTGTTTACTTCCAGGGAGAGGGACTTGTTTCCACAAAAGGCTCCAAATGTCTCCCAGTATTTGAAAAATATCATTAAATTATTTGTGTTGAAAACATTGTACAGTGTGACAGTTTTTAAAAATGTGATTGCATGATGAGACAGATAGAAGCTCTCAGCCATCACGGAAGGCGCTTTCGTAACCCACTAATCCAAAGAGATATTTGAAATACACGAGTTTATCAGTTGCTTCTTCATAAAAATGAAACAGGGGCAGAAATTTAGAATTTGCCATACATAGTGGTTTCTATTTGCATTACACACATACCTGATAATACAGATTGTATACAGCTGTATATAAACACATTACAAATACGGGAATAATATTCTTAGTTTTTCACTTACGATGCCAGCAAAGGAAACTCTATGCAATATAACTTTCTTCTAGATGGTGGATATCTGCAAAATTGTAAATATCCATTTGTCACTTAAGATTTAATGGCTCCAAAGGAGCCATTGCAATGTGTAATAGGCAAGCATTAAAAAATAATTTGCAAGATGCATCAACAGTAATTGCTTTATGCCATTAAAATAGAGTTTACAGATTTCCTTTTATAATGCCACGACAATGTAAAAAATTTTAAATCTTTATCTATATACACACACACAGACACACACATTCTTCAAGCCTTCCAAAGTATAATTTTATGGAAATAAAGAATAGTATGTCAGAGAATAAGTTTAAGCATGCCACATTAACTTGCTCCAAACCTTCCTTCCCCAAGGGCTTTCCATTTCACCCCATCCCCATTACACTTCAAACTTTAATTCCTGCTGTTCTTTCCTTCCTCACTCACTGGCCTCCTTGTTTACCCGAACACCACCAGATATATTCCAGAACTAGAACATTTTCATTTTCACTTCCTCCACCTGGACTCCTTTTACTCATTCACCCAGCTTGTTGGACAATGATCTTATTTATTCAGACGTCACGTAGTGAGGGGTGTTATGGTGTCCTTGGTCTTTAAAGATGCAATCAGACAAAGAAAGACAAATACCGTCTGATTATATGTGAAACCGTTTATATGTGGAATCTAAAAAACAAAAGAAATAGACAAAACAGAAACAGACTCACAGATTTTGGAAACAAACTCGGTTACTATATGGGTTGGGGTCCGGGTATGGGCAAAATAATTAAAGGGAATTAAGAGCTACAAACTTCCAGTTATAAAATAAGTAAATCATGGGGATGTAATGTGTAGTACAGGGAATATAGTCGATAATATTGTAATTACTCAGTATGGTGACAGATGGTAACGAGACTTGCCGCGGGGATCATTTCACAATGTATAAAAATATAAAATATTGAGTCTCTGGGATGTATACCTGAAACTAATAGGATATTGTATATAATTATGCTTAAAGTGTTTAAAACTGCAATCTACACACAGCCTATTTTTCCATTCTCTCCTGTAGTTCTCACCATTATCAGTTGCTAACTATATATAATATTTTCATTATTTATTTATTTTTGGTTTTTTCCCCACTAGAATACAAGAACATAAATGCAAGAATTTAGAATTTTTTTTCCTCTGTGGGTTTACTGGTGCCTAGATCTCTATCTGTCGTGTAGTGGACACTCGGTACTGTTTGTCGAATGAGTGAATGGGCTATAAATCCTCTGGTGCCCAGAGGATTGGTACAGAAATGTCTGTGCTCAAATGGGTATAGGGTATAGGGTTTGGTCACTAAGACCAAAATGTTAGTGACTCATCAATATTAACATATTGGTTAATGTTTTTAAAGTTATTGACAGAGACCATAATGGGTGACCATTTTATTTTACTTGCCTAATTAATGTTTGCCTTTATGAACATCATTTTGTGTCAATTAAAAAGGGGCTTATGATACTTTTAAAAAGGGTCAGAGTAGAATGCTGTTTCACTATGAGTTAAAGAACGAAAGTCATGGAATATTGGAATATTGCCATAGGACAAGGACAGGGTCCTGGTAAGGATTTTTTTTTTAAGTAAATAGTGAGTAGTGTCAAACATTTGAGAACTCTATACTAGAGGCTGATTTTAACAGAAAAGAGATTAAGTTCACCTTATTTAATTAATGGATCTTTACTTAGGTGAAGGTAAATGTGAAGGTCTGGATATAAATGACAATCAGTTTGCGGTCAGAATCACATCAGAAAGAGACAGAATTACTAAAACACATTGTTGTTGCTGTATCAGAGCAGCTGAAGGAAGACAGTTCTGATCAGGCCAGAGGTGAACGTGGAAAACCGTTACCCTAGCCCATGGAAAACCGTGTTCCTACACGGCCTCGTACTTGAACTTGTTTTAGCTGGTTTAAGGAGAGCAAGGTGGAAAGGGTTCTAATACAGAAGCATGTTGTAACAGACAAGGGAAATGACAGTTTAGAAGGAAGTGGCTGGTCCAGGCTCTCTGAGGAAGGTCAGAGCCAGAACTCGAACGAAAGCGATTTAAGAAGTTCCTAGATCAAGTTATTTGTATTCTATTTATGTTTTCTGAATTCATTTTATTCAAAGGAACGTGTTGTCAAGGTCTGTTATGTGCTGACGACTCTTCTAGGCACTGTGCATACAGCATTGAAAACAGCCCCTGCCTATTCCCCTTCTAACGTGGGCGGACACACGTAAGGAAAATGCGCACTAAGTCAGAGAGGGATAAAAACTACAGAGAAAACAAAGCTGGACAGGGAGATAGGAAGCAGCTGTGGGGGAGGAGGAGCGCAGCAAAGGCGAAGTTGGCCTTGGGGCAGACATGGGGGCAGGGGGCCTGCTGCTGTCTAAGGAAAGAGCAAGAGCACAGGCCCCAAGGAGGGGCTGCCTGGCAGGTTTGGGGGTGCAAGGAGCTCGGTGTGACTGGAGCCAGGTGAACAAGGGGGAGGTTAGGAGGGCAGGAGGTAATGCGCAAGGCAGGCGGAGCCGGATGGCGGAGGGCCTTTGGCTGTTTTAACAACTTGTCTTCTACTCTGAGCAAAACCCCATGCCAGGTGAGGGCTTTGAGCAGAGTATCCGAGTTTTGCTACTTTTGTAAAGGCTTGGCTGCTGTGTGGAGGGTAGGTGTGAGGGTGCAACGGTCGAAACGGGGGCGGTTGGAAGGGATTGTGTGGTGAACGCGTTGGCCAGAATTGCGGTGGGGAGGTGGAGGTCAGGTGCGCCCGTATCCCAAGTGTAGAAGGTAGAGCCCAGAGCCCACAGGATCCACTGAGAAGTTGGATGATGTGTTAGAAGAAAGAGGGGATGTGATGGGGACTCCAGGCTTCTGTCCTGAGCACCTGGAAGAATAGAGTTGTCATTTCCTGAAATAAGGAAAACTGCATGAAGGACAAGGTCAGAAAGTCTCTTAATCTCTGCCGCTGTTCCCTTGTAATTTATAATTTATTTGTTGAGAAAACTAGATTGCACAATCTGTAGAGTTTCACACTGGAGGGATTTAGCTGACCCTTCCCATGGATCTCATTTAACATAGTCCCCTTCCCTGTGTTTCCCAGAAGCTGGCGGTCAGGACTGTAAGCGCGGTGAAATTCAGGTTTGAGGTTTGCCGACGCTGCTTACCAGGCAGCGTTGTGTGCTCCCACCACAAGGCACCTCTCCTCTGGTTGTGCGTGTTGTTTATTACCAGCCTGAGCAGCCACTGCTTCGATCCTTCTTGTCAGAAGTTCTCAAATGATGGTCCTCTGGTTCCGTCAGTTAGTCTTCATTTATGAGCTGAAATATGTCCATAAAGAGAACATTTAGTGATGTTGCAGATGATACAGGTAAGGTAGACTAGATGCCTGCGTCTTTGTCCTTATTTACTAAGATTCAAAATGCTGAGTTAGTTACCTGGCATTTTCCACACCTGAACGTCTCCTTTGATTGTAATGAACCCTGGAATTAAACACACCTGATGTATTTTATGCCCTTGCAGGAGATTCTTAGTGATGAGAAAATCCTCCTTCTCTGTTCCTGGGGTGAGCTTTGAGCCGCCCTCCGTTTCCAGTAGCTTGTTTGTTTCTATGTGACATTACGTTCCAGGCGTATCTTGTACATTTCCAGCCCTGGAATCAGTCACTTCACCCGGCAGCCCAGTTTTCTCTTAATGAAAAACCCTATTGAGTGATGACCATCTCATGCCACAGGTTGTCCTTGTTTGGGGCCTTTTCCAGCAGTCAGAGTTGAGACATAGGTCTACATTTTTTTTTAAAAAAATTGTGGGCTCACAGTGATGCTTCTAATTCAAATTCAAGAGTATATAGGGTTATATTTTAACCTCACCAATCTTCTGCTTGCTTCTCCTTTTCACACATTGAAATGTTCAGGGTCCGAAACATAAGAGAATTACTCATTTCTAGTGTTGCCCAGGGTACAGAGCATACAGAGGATACAGAGTCCAATTTTACTTGAAAGGTCAGGGTGAAAAGAACATTTGTGGACAAGATGCGGGTGCATACTCTGATTAGAGAAAAGAGCATCTACAACGATTGCGAGGCTTGAGAGAGCCCAGTTCATTTCAGAAAGAGCAGATGCTGTATCAGAGGTGTGAGGGCTAGAGTCAGGAAGGAGGTGGGGGCTCAGTGGGCTGCACATTCACTGCTGTGGATGTTAGCATCAGCCAGAGACACAGCTGTTTTCTTGTGTGTCCAGGAGGAATCTTGCATTTGTGTTTAATAAGAAATATTTCGGGGCACCTGATGGCTCAGTTGGCTGACCCTCTGACTTCAGCTCAAGTCATGATCTCACAGTTGATGAGTTCGAGCCCCACATCCGGCTTGCTGCTGTCAGCACAGAGCCCACCTCGGTTCCTCTGCCCCCCTCTCTCTCTCTGCCTCTCCCCTGGTCATGCTTGTGCTCTTTCTCTCTCAGAAATGAATAAACATTAAAAAAAAAACATTTCTTTCTACTTTGTCTATATAAGCAGGACTTCTAGGATAGAATTTTACGGATTGCTGTCTTCAATTCTACATCGATTCAGAGAAAAGTGGAGCTCAATTACTTTCTGCCATTGGAAGAAGCATTTGCATACTAATGACCCATTGTCATGGTCTTTTTCTCCCCACAGAGGACAAAGTGTGGACCATCGTGTCACACGATTTGCAGATGCAGACCACGGTGGTGGGCTACAGCCCAGAAAAATACTCGGTGACCCAGCTCGTCTACAGCGCCTCCATGGACCAGATCAACGCCGTCACCAGCAGCGCCGAGCATTGTGAGCAGTACGTCTCCTACTTCTGCAAGATGTCGAGGTTGTTGAACACCCCAGGTAGGCCGGGATGGAGTGATACTTTTAATTACTGTCTCAGCTGGTGCTTGGAATTATCTAAACAATCCAACCGGTGTGCCTTACTCTCTTACCGCCCAGTCCCCAAAGTGCAGGCCGCTGTGAGCAAAGTAAACTATCACGTGGTTTGTTTTCTGGAGAATGAAACTAAGAAAGTACGATTTTAAGGGAGAAAATGCTGTTGTTTTCAACGTATAGGATTTTCCCATTTTATGCGCATCCATCCGTTTATGAGTGTTTCTGGGGCTTAATTATCAGTCGTCGCTTCGGGCAAAAGTGTATCAAGAGCCTCTTGTGAACTTTCAAGTAATACCCTGTGAGTTCTTCAGTTGTCTTTAACAAAGAGCTGAAAGCATTCTGAAGGCTGCCCGAGGTGAATAGCGTGGAGCAGAGCGTTAGAATTAGAGCCCTGTGTTGTCTGCAGTCATTTAACAGTATCCGTGTGTCTCAAGAAGTTTGACCTAATTTTTAGGTGTGTGATGGCTTACTTTTAGTGATGCTGCACAATGTGTGTGTGTGTGTGTGTGTGTGTGTGCGCGCGCGTGCGCACGCGCGCATGTTAAGGGTATAAAAAATAGTTTCCAAAGGATGCGCTAGAAATAGAGATCCATATGCTTTGGGGTTCTTGGCAGCAAATTCAAGATGTTGACAGAAAACTAAATCCCTCATTCTCTAGGATAACAGAGCAGAAATAAAGCATGTGCTCTGAGTCAGAGAAACAGATGTTCACACTTTTCGGCCTTGGCGCTCTTCACATATGTGACTTTGTGGAGTTAATTGAACTCTTGAGCCTCAGTTCCCAGTGTCTTTTTCATTCAAATAGGAATCATAATGCCTATTGCAGGTGAGTGAGAATTCAATAAGGTTGTGTACTAAACGCGCACTGTAGGGTTCGATCCACTTAAGGACGTCATAAATAGCAAATAGTGTATTGATTATTTTTAATAGTAAGCATTAGAAGTGGCATCATGCCACATCACAGACCCATGGGCTCTTTAATGCCCCGAATCGGTGTTGGATTAAAGGCAGTATTGTGTGGATAGCTTACAAAGAAGAGTAATAATAAAACATTATACAGTATTTTAAAGATTTGTGTGTATTTTATGTGCAAATCCTTGTGCTGAAATCATAGACAAGTTTAACTTGAAGAATCTGACGGTAAAATCTAGGGGCACCTGGGTGGCTCAGGTGATTAAGCATCCGACTCTTTCTTTTGGCTCAGGTCATGATCTCATAGTTTGTAAGTTTGAGCCCCGTAACTGGGGCTTGGGAGCCTGCTTGGGATTCTCTCTCTCTCTCTCTCTCTCTCTCTCCCTCTCTCCCTCTCTCCCTCTCTCCCTCTCTCTCTCCCTCTCTCTCTCTGTCTCTGTCTCTGTCTCTCTCAAAATAAATACAAATTAACTTTAAAAGTAAAATCTTTTTTTAAAAAGTAATTGTGGACACGATTGGTTCAGTGAGTGCTTCTGCTGTTTGAAGAAAGAGAGATGACTGTGGCGGGGGTGTTGAGGTGGTGCTCAGAGGCAGAAAGATAGTTGGAGGGAGTTGAAGGAGGATAAGGAAAAGACGAGTTTCTAGTCTGTTTTTAAGCCCTACTTCAGTTACCTTTCTAATCAGCTCAACACATTAAATCAAAATCTAGAGTTGCTAATCTGCACAAAGCAGACTATTTTCTTGTGATTCCAGACATTGTGTTTCCAGACATTTGTCGATGATTATTGTACTTAATAGATGATGCTCTGAAAATAAGTTTATCATATTCTGCTTGTCTTTGAAGATATGCGTGTATATATGTGTATATAACGTATATACATAATTTATATATATAAAACATATACAAACGTACATATACATATATAATTTTCACTCACAAAAGATTAGTAGTTGATAAACGTTTGCTGATTGGAATGAAATGAAAATATATAATTATATAATTTTAACTGTTAACCCAGCCTACCTTCGGGCAGTTGGTTTAAACACGTGTGTGCCTCAGAATTCTCGGGTTTGTCAAAATGCTGATTCATTGGCCGAACTCTCAGTCAATAGAACTTGGTTGGGACCCATGAATGTTTGCTTTCAAAAAACCTCCAAGGGCCCTTCTGTGAACCACACGCTAAGAAACCCCATCTTTAATTGGAAGCAGGAAGGTCTCTCATGTTAAAGGCTTCTGTTCTCCGTGATGGAGAAGATTAAAGGAAGTGTTAGAACTTGTCTGGCCAGCTACAGGAAAAAGGCATCCATCATTTCCTGCTCCTTCAGCTACACTAAACTGGTGCTGTAGTATTTTTTAATCCTTTTCATAGACCAATCTCTAAATGTTATACAGTGAATTTCAGCCCACCCTTCTTTTTTTTAATGTTTTATTTATTTTTGAGAGAGGGAGACAGTGCAAGCACAGAGGGACACAAAGGAAGACACAATCCTAAAACAGGCTCCAGGCTCTGAACTAGCTGGCAGCACAGAGCCCAACATGGGGCTTGAACTCATAAACCAGGGACCATGACCTGGGCCAAAGTCGGATGCTTAACTGACTGAGCCACCCAGGCGCCCTATTTCAGCCCACCCTTCTGAGTCATTCTTTATACTCCCAATTTCTGTTTTCCAGGCTAGCTAATCTGTAGAACAGATGAAGTGAGGAAAGGGAGTAGGTGGGGTAGCAAGTGTTCCCGTAGAATCGTATTCTGTATATGTCCAAATAAGAAAGAACACAATTTAATAAAAATCTTTAATTTGCTGTTTTAAGGAGCTAATGTTTGCTGTAATTGGGTTTTTTCCCCATCCTTTCTGGTAACAGTCAATTTTAAATATCCATTTACTTGTTCTTAACTAAGACTGAATTATATTGGAACTTCTGTAGTAGTACTTGTGACATCTGTTTGAATACAAAGTATATTCATTATAGTCATGGCAATTAAAATGAATATCAAATGAGTTTGTAATAGCTATGTACTTAAAATGTTATTCTTTATTTTAAGAGCCTTACCCTCAAGAGTTCATTTGGGGCTCTATAGTTTCTAATGATACTTATGATAAAGAGTTGATTTTGTATGCATATGGACCTCATTTTTATTTTGATAAATGTTCGGTTTTACCATACCATTAGCTAACAAATGTAGAATTACTCGTTATTGGTTTCTTGCAACATTACAAGGGTAGTAATATATTTCTTGCAATGTTATCTCTTCTCTTTTTAACTACAAAATTTAAAAATGGAATCAATTTTACAGTAATGATTTTGCCATTTTTATGGTCATATCTATTATTGCCATGTAACTATTCAGTTGTCCTTAATCAGCTTTATAAAAGACATAGAAACAAGACAAATACAGTTATTTTATTCCATAGATGAGCCTGTTTGGAGTGAGGCATACCAATTTGGGAATGAACAAATTCTACCTAAACAAAGAAAACCGGTAATGGGCATCAAAAACCAAAAGTATATTAACATGTTTTATACTTCTATCCCCAGAACTGCAAATGTAGTAAGATCCGAACTTGTGAAAGGCTAAAATTAGTAAGCCACAAAATCGACTTCTGAAATAAATACCTTAAGAACCTGAATTTTTTAAGCTAGATACCAAGAGAAAGGTTCATTGTATCCCACTAGAGAAATGTCTTAGTCAACAATTCTAATACATTTAGATAAAATATTTCCCGATATTTGGACAAAGACCTATTCGCCTACTTTTAAAATTCTTATTTTCATAACTTAGATGTACTGTAGTCCTATATTTATTTCACAAAACATTATACTTTCTAATTAAGAATGGTTTGGGTGAGGTATCTTCCTTACATCTATAAAGATTTATTTAATTGTAGAGGTATAAAGTTGATATGATTCCTATTTCTCTGACTATACTTAGTATTGTTTTCTTTGGTTTCCAGTGTTTCATTTCTTTTAATTTCTGAATGTAGTCTTATTCTATTCTCATAAGTCATAGTTTCTTTCAACGAAAGAAGCAATATAAATTATCCATGCTTTTGGATAGTTTACTATTAGATTTTGTGTCTATTGAAAAGGAATTATGTTCACAATTTTTGCCTATATTGTAAGCTGTGTAAAATTCAATATGCTTTGATGATACTAGACTGTGATTTAGTGGCATCCAAAGGACAAGAAAACATGACTCTGGTATTATAACTTATAACCTATTTTTAGAAGAAATTTCTAAACTTTGGTGAAGTTATTAAGAAAGTGAATTTTTCATGTTGGTGCTATGCCTTATAACCATGATGTTTAACTCTTGAAACAACGTAAAAACATTACTTGGTTGTCACTAAAGATTAGCATTTTCATTATGTCTAATCAGTATATTAACCCAAAGATTAATCATTTATCTAAGTAATTATTGTCTTAAATAATTGTACTAAAACTGAAGGGTTTAATTAGATTGGACAAGCAAGTAATGTAGAAATAACTAAAAGGTAAAAGTAGAGGATTACATCTAGTAATATTCCACCTCCAGGCAACTAGACTGTCCACAGAAGACACTGTGATTAAAAGGGACAGAATGGTCACAGGGAAAACAGTTGGAGGCTATGTCAACAGTATGGCTAGGAGTTGATGAAAGCCTCTGCTGAAATAATGGATAAGAGCATCAATCAGTCCACAGATATTTATTGTTTCTTGCATATCAGGAATTATAACATATAAGCTGACTTATGAGTTAACTAAGAAAAAAAAATGGCAGGGAGAATTCTAGGTCAGAGATGTCAGAATGTGCGGTGATTCTAAGATGGAGGTCAAGGGACATGTAGTTGGAAAGAAATGAGAATGTCTGGAGTAGAGACGTTGAGGATGAGAGATATAGAGAGTGAAATATGAAGGAGAGTCACTGCGTGACCTTAAGGATTCCACTCAAAGGGCCAAGGGAATGGTTTTAAGTGGGGTGTTCCAGCTGTTACATGGAGAATAGCATGGAGGGGGGGCCAGGTCTGCGAGAAGACAGCCTCCCGCACAGTGCCACTTGAGTAGGGACGAGACTGAGAGGCTCCCTGGGCATTAAGAGGGAAGACTTTGTTTAAAGTGTAGGTGGTAGAATCAGTGTGAGTCATGATTGCTTATCTGTGGAGTCACTTTAGGATAACTTTAGGAGTAATCTTCCTCTGTACCCAGGAGTGACAATACAGTGGATGACTATGAGTAGTTGTAATGTCTTTATAAGATGACTCAGAGAGGTCATGGAAAGAGCAAGGAAAGAACATTGTAGAATGGAAAACACTAATTTGAAAAAGTCCTTGAAGGGATGCAGCTAACAATAAAACTCCAAAGTTATGGTCACAGCAGTTGGAAGAGAGTCAAATTAGGAAATCCCAGTAACAGGGAAGCTAAGGCAAAGGAGTGTTTAACAATACGCAGAAAAGTAAAAACAAGTGAACAAAAATAAGAAAATTGAGATGTGGGCACTGGTGAGACATCACACAGAATAAACCAGGCCTTGGCTTATCTGTTCAGAAGCCACTGGAGTGTCATGTTGGTGGAGTCAGGTGGGTAGAGCCACTGAAAAATGAATTAAAAAAGGTAACAACAAGTGAAGGTTTTCAAGAAGTTTCATGGTAAGAAGGGATGGCTAAATACAGAATTGCTGTTTAATCAAAGCAAGGGTTTGGGAATTTTTTATATTTTTTTAAATGAGGGAGTTATTAGTAACTTTACACATGGAGGAGGCAGCGGAGCAGATGAGCCTAAAGATGTAAGACAGAGAAGGAATGTAAGAGGCCCCAGGAAAGAACAGGGAATATGGAATCTGCCCTGGCAAAAAAATGAGCACCTGCTCTGAGAAGGGAGATAAAGGAGAGAGTAGAGATTTTCATTACATTCTACTGACCCATACCTTTCCTGACTTTTTATCTCCTTTACCTCTAGAGTTATGTGGGAGATATTATTATATCCACTTTGCAAAATAGGGCTCAGAGAGGTGAATAAACTCACTAAAAGTCATTGTAGCCAGAAGTGAAAAAGCAGAGTTCAAATGCAAATCTGGCTTCTTACAAGCCTTGCCTACTGACTCACTGAGGAGAGCACAACACGTGGAGAGGTCAGTGCCTTCCCAGCAGCGTGAGGACAGAGCCAACCCCAGCTCGATCTGTATCCTTCCCGTCTCTTCGTCACTTCAGCCACCATGAAAGACCAGTTTCCGTCTTGCCATCGACTTTGTCCATCTATGATTAGAAATGCTCTTTGCTCTATGATTAGAAATGCTCTTTGCCAAGTGACCTTTGGTCAAGTCCAATATTTCTGATTAATAAATTAATCTTAAGGTCAGATTTATTGAGGATAGCTTGGCCTGTGCTAAAAGAGTACTGCATTTCAAGGTGCAAATTTTTTGAGCTTTGAGGTGTGACTTTGAAGAACATTGACCTTCTAGGACTTGATGAAGGCTTTTTATTTCTGCCATTTTATTCTGTGAGTGCCCGTGTGTACCTTCATTTTTTTTTAATGACTAAAATAGGAATAAAGGAGATGCTGAAGTAGTCCTATATTATGCTGTAGAACTTGGAAACTGTCCTCTCATATACTTTAATCACATTTTTTGCTTGTGTATCATCTTTAAAATTATCTATTTCAATGACATCATAAAATGAAGATAAACCAAATTGATTACATTGTGTAAATTATGTAGAAAAATATCTCTCCTCAACAGGATGCTGAAAAAGTAGAGTGTTTTACTATTAAAAAAAATCTCTTGGAAATATCTAGAGTTTTATTAAGAAACATTCAACAAACATTTGTTGAATACAGAATACTCTGCTAGATGCTTTGAGAATGCAAGGAGAGCAAAGAATAGTTTTTAAACAGCATTTCCCTGAAAATACAGACAGAAACTTTTTTATAATGAAAATAAAGTCATTTCGTATATGACATAAATACTGAAGGGATTTTACTGCTACATCTTGGATAAAAGATTGAATAAATTTAGAATTCATGACAATTTCTAAAATCATTGCTATGTGCATTTTGTACTGGAGAGAAGATGGGGAGTTATTTGGTGAAGCCTAGGAACAGGAGGAGATAGGAGTTTTGAGTTCCATGGCCCAGTGTACAGTCCAGGTCCTACCAGAGAAATAAAACCAGTAAAAATATGTATGTTCAGAAATTTAATGCAAGGAATTGGCTTACACAGTAGTGGAACCTGGCTTGGCAAGACCAAAATTGGGGCCCACTCTCAAGAAAGGCAGACAGGAACTCAGAAGAATGAGAAGGAAGCTGCTACCTACGGGTAGAATTTCTTTTTCACGGAAAACTAAGTCTTTTCATCCTCTCAGCTGATGGAATCCGGTCCACCCAGCTTATGTGGTAGCAAGTATCTCTCTTACTTAAAGTCAACGGATAATGGACTTTACCCACATCTACAAAATACCTCCCTAGCAGCACCTTGATTAGTGTTTGTCTGAATAACTGGGCACTGTAGCCAGGCTGAGTTTGCCCATCAAACTGATCATCATAGTCAGTAGAGATTATTTTGTTAAAGGAGCAACTGACAAACCCATCTCTAGAGTAGCAATGATTTATTCCTCAATTGTGCAACATGTAACCCTCTCTGTCAGATGGGACCTCTTCGAGGTGTTGGAGGACCTTTCCTTCGCCTGTCTCTCCATTTATGATGAGGGGACAGGTGAACCTGGCGTCAGATTGCCAAATAAGATATTTTATATGGTTATAGAAGTGGTGGTTTGAACAGATCAAGGAGATGAACTTAACTCAGAAAGAGACGTCAAAAACAAAGACTTTCCTTTTCTCTGTGTTGTTTCAAAAAAAAATTTTTGTTACATATTTTAACCAGGAGAGCATGTGTCCACCAGGGGTCCAGGAGTGTTGACTCATTGTTCACTCAGAGCTCTGCCTAAAGGAAAGCATCTCCATTGATCCAAATAAGCCCACCGTATATCCCTAATGTTAGGAAAGCTGTTAGAAGGGCCCCCTCACTCCATCCACATCACTTGGCAGTGTTTTTCTGTTTTACTCTTATGGTTGAATCAAACCCCGTCACCATGCAAACTAAAAGTAATGTTACAGAAACTCAGAGAAAGTTGAAAGAACTCATTTTTTTTTTTCAGAACAAATATGAATGAAATAATACATGAATTTTATTTCAAAGACTGTATGTTTTCCTGGTTTTGTTATTTTCCCACCAGTGAATGACAGTGTAGTCTATTATCCTGTTTGCCTCTAATTTACCAAAACCAGTGACCGAGTAACTTTTATAGGACAGTGAATATTGTTGCAGATTGTTAGTGGACTAGGAATGCCATAGCTATTTTGTCCTTCACTCTGTAGCTTATATTCTCTTAAAGAAAATAACTTTTGTTTTCTCCTGGTTCTGGATCTGAAATTCAAGCTAAATGTACTGGCCTCTATACTTAATGTAAGTAATATTTAGATAACTAATATTTTAAAATCTTTAAATTAGGGGCGCTTTGCTGACTCAGTCAGTTAAGCGTCTGACTTCAGCTCAGGTTATGATCTCATGGTCCGTGGGTTCAACCCCCCATCGGGCTCTGTGCTGACAGCTCAGAGCCTGGAGCCTGCTTCAGATTCTGTGTCTCTCTCTCTCTCTCTCTCTCTGCCTTCCCAACTCATGCTGCATCTCTCTCTCTCTCTGTCTCTCAAAAATAAATCAATGTTAAAATTTTTTTTTAATCTCTAAATTAGATTATGGTAGAAATGAAAGGAGAAATGACATTAGTGTTTATTAAAGGCTTACCACATTTTGGTTCATCCAACCATCTCCAAACTTGGTAAATTATATATTATTATTTTCCTTCTAAAACTGGAGAAATGTATAACTTTGGACGGATTGACTCACCAAAGGAAAACAGTAAAAATGATGCTAAGAGTCCAAACCAAGATTAAAATCTAGCCTTATGTGCCTCTAGATCTGTATGTATTTTCTACCAATATATTAAAGAGAGGAGGGAGGGAGGAGATAAAGGTGGGGTGAAGTGGGGGGAGAGAAAGAAGTAAAGAGAAAAAGAGAAAGAAAATGGGGCCACCTAATAAGCTAATGGGGGAAATTTTTTATTTTTTCATAGAGTGCAAAATTAGAATCTGCTTCCAGCAGAATTAAAAGAGAAGGCTAAAGCATTTTTGTTAAGCAGGCGGCCAAAAGGGACATTTATGAGAGCTACAAATGCTTCATTTTGAAATTCCACCTTCTTTTTTTCAGTATCCCCGATTTGGCCCTGACAAGTATATTAAAAAATGTGGTTTAGATGACAATTTGTTTGGAACCATATTGAAAAACATTTGATGTGAAAGAAATAAGAACATGCCTCTCTTTCTATAGAGCGCTTGACTTTCATGTTTTTAATATCAAGGTATTTCAGATAGAACAGGTGAATTGTATATTGATGAAATAGAAAAATGTTGCAAAAGGTTATCCACTTCTTTGCAGACCTAAGGTATGAAAACAAAATGTTGACGTTTTCTTTTTTTTTCTTTTCAGAAGAAACTCATACACTTAAGCTTAACACACATGTCAAAGCCAACTTTGCATTCTTACTGTATTAATTTGCTGTTGACAGAATGCTCAGAGATCCTATTAAAATGAGGGAGGGCAGAGATGACCAGTGTGCCTGTGGGTGGCCGGTGTTGGAAGGGTAGCCCTAGGACACTGACACAGACATTAAAGTCAACCAGCAAAGACAGATATTTATTCTCTTAGGGTAAGGAATTGTTTTCTGCCAAAAGTATAAAATGACTGACAGTTCAGGCTTGTTGGAGGGAGGATGGACAAGGGGAGGTGGCTTCATGCTGGGTGACAGGAGGAGGGAGGGGACATAGTATGTGGGGAAGTGGGGTTGGGAAGAGAGAGTCCAGGGCAGGAGAGTGAGGCCAGAAGGAACGTGGAGAAATAGCTAGAAGAGAACAGCCCAGTCTGCATGCTGTCCAGCTAGACTGTGGATTATATTTAGTATCTCATAAGTTTTACAAAATCATATTGCTCTAGTTCACCCCCAAATTAAAATCAGTTATCTTTCTTCTTAGAAGGCAGCCATATAAAGGTCTCTAGAAACCAAAACATTTGTATTTGTTTACTTTGAAAATATCAAGATGGTAAGGTGATCAAAGTAACAAAATTACTAGAATCAATACTATGAGATTGTCCAGTCTAATAAATGACACTTAATCATGGACAGAGGTATGAGCTCTATTAGCCACAAGTTATGAGTTTGCATGGAAAGAACTGGTAGAATAACTTATAATGTTTTAATGTAAAAATAGGAAGTATTGATGAAATAATGTTCACCAAAGCAGAGAAGAAATGTGCACTTCCTGAATGAACAGTCCTTACACACAGGTCTTAGAGACTTTCACAGATGACTTGAATTCTGGAATCGCCAGACACATATTATCCAAACTAATAAACAGCAGCAAAAGCATAATATAGTGGGTGATTTTAAAATAAATACTTGGTTGTTGGGAGATTTTTGATAACGGATTCAATTTCTTCACTGGTTATTGGTCTATTCATGCTTTCTATCTCTTCCGGTTTGAATTGTGGAAGTGGATGTGTATTTAGGAATTTGTCCATCTCTTCTGTGTTGTCCAGTTTGGTGGCATATAGTTTTTCATAGTAATCTCTGATGATTGCTTGTATTTCTAAGGAATTGGTTGTAATAGATCCTTCTTCATTCATGATTTTGTCTATCTGAGTGCTCTCTCTTTTTTTTCTGAGGAGCCTGGCTAGAGGTTTATCGATTTTGTTTATTTTTTCGAAGAACCAACTCTTGGTTTCATTAATCTGCTCGATTGTTCTTTTGGATTCTATATTGTTTATTTCTTCCCTGATCTTTATTATTTCTTTTCTTCTGCTGGGTTTGGGGTGCTCTTGCTGCTTCCTTTCTAGTTCCAGTAGGTTCTCTGTTAATTTTTGAATTTGCGCTCTTTATAGTTTGTTGAGATTGGCCTGGATTGCAGTATACTTTCCTCTTAGGACTGCCTTTGCTGCATCCCAGAGATTTTGGATTGTTGTATTTTCATTTTCGTTGGTTTCCATATATTTTTTAATTTCTTCTCTAATTGCCTGGTTAACGCAATCATTCTTTAATAGGGTGGTTTTTAACCTCCACATTTTTGGAAGTTTTCCAGACTTTTTCCTGTGGTTAATTTCAAGTTT
>PISW01015419.1:0-16981 GCA_004023785.1 Mungos mungo
GCGGAGGAGGGAGAGAGAGTTGGCGAGAGAGAGGGATGCAAAACTTGAAAGACTATTGAATGCTGAAAATGAACTGAGAGTTGAAGGGGAAGGGGGAGGGGGGAAAAGAGGGGGTGGTGATGGTGGAGGGCACTTAAGGGGAAGAGCACTGGGTGTTGTATGGAAAACAATTTGACAATAAAAAATTATGGAAAAAAAATACCCTTCTCTTGATCCCCTACTCCATTCCTCCTCCTATAGCATCCCACTTCTTTGATATCTTTAGCAGAAAGTCTCATAGAAAGTCTCATATCTCCTTGCTGCGTCATATCCTTTTTGTCATGCTCTCTCTCTCTCTCTCTCTCTCTCTCTCTCTCTCTCTCTCTCTCGTTGTTTGAGAGTAGTTGACACACAATGTTACTTTAGTTTCAGGTGTACAACATAATAACTGGACAAGTTTATATATTATGCTGTGCTCATCACAAATATAGATACCATCTGTCCCCATGTATAGCTATTACAATACCATTAACTATATTACCCATGCTCTCTTTCCTTCCTTCCTTCCTTCCTTCCTTCCTTCCTTCCTTCCTTCCTTCCTTCCTTCCCTCTTCCCTCCCTCCCTTTCCTCCTTCCCTCCCTCCTTCCCTCCCTCCCTTATTTCTTTTTTCTTTTTCTTTCTTTCTTTCTTTCTTTCTTTCTTTCTTTCTTTCTTTCTTCTTTCTTTCTTTCTTTCTTTCTTCTTCTCAGAGAGAGAGAGAGAGAGAGAGAGGGAGAGAGAGAGAGAGCATGAAAGAGTGCAGGGGAGAGGGACAGAGGGAGAGAAAGAGAGAATCTTAAGCAGGCTCCACGCTTAGCACAGAGCCTGATGTGATGCTCGATCCCACAACTCTGGGATCATGACCTGAGCTGAAGTCAAGAGTCTGTCACTCAACTTACTGAGCCACCCAAGTGCCTCACCCATGCTCTCTTAAATCCATGCTGTCAGACATTTTTTCCATTTCACAGAGCCTGCTTTTGTCAAGGTCACTAATGACTTCCATTTTTCTAGATCTAGTCACCTATCAGCACTATTTGACACTTGAAGATCTTCTCTCTGGATAGAACCCTCTCTTCATTTTGTTCCAAACTTACTGAGTACCCCTTTTCAACCTCCTTTCAATGTTTCTCCTCTCCTCTAAACATTGGCGTGTCCAAGGCTGAGTTCTTGGAGCCCTTCTCTTCTCTGTCTATAAACCATTGCTTGGTGAGCTCATCCAGTCTCATGAGCCAAGTCTCATGGCTTTAAGTATCACTCATACTTGTAACTACACATTTGTGTGTCCATCTTAGTCTTCTTCCTGGATCCAGACTCCCATATCTAAACTGCCTATTCTACATCTGTACTTGGATGTCAATAGTATATTTTAAACTTACGTGCCCCACGTTCAACTCCTAATTTTCCTCTCAAACCCTCACACAGTCTTCCCCATCTCAGTTGATGACATCTTCATTTTTTTTCAGTTGCTCAGGCCAAAAACATTGACATCCAATTTATACTTCTCTTTCTCACTTCCCATATCCAGTATCCATCAGGAAATCCTAAAGGCTCATTTTATATTTGAAATAATATTCAAGATCCAATCCCTTTTCACCATATCCACTGCCGCTCTTTGGTCCAAGCATTGACATCTCTTGTTTTGACTGTTTCAATATATTCTTAACTAGTCTCTGCTTCCTCCCTATCTCCTTCATAGTCTTTTCTCAAAAGAGTGGGCAGAGTCATTATTATAAAGTAAAAAGTTAGCTTATGTCGATGATCTGTGCAAAAGTCTCCGAAGTGTTCTCCACCTCCAGCTTCAAGGCTCAGCGTCTCATTAAGGGTTGGCCTGGAAAATGATCAGGCTCCATTTATTTCTAGTGGAAAGTGTTTCTTGAAATTATTAGTAAACTTCTCCATGATGAAATTCCCAAGAATGTTCTTACAGACTTTTCATTTCCTTGAGCACTCCACATGCTTCCCTGAGAATAAGGGGATTTTCCCTGGGGGATCTTGCAGGATGACTTACTTTTTCTCTATATTGGTTCTCAGTACTCTGTAGATGAGTCCCATGGGCATGCATAAGCTTCCTTTTGAAGCAGGAAATGCTCATTTCTTACAGTAATAAATCTGTATATGATATTAAAATTAGTTCTTTTGGGACTGGCTGGGAGGTGCTGACTCAAGGCACCTTTTTGCTAAGTACTTGGGTTACTCTGAGCAGCCTCAGAGGAGGTGGTTGCAATAGCATCAAAGGACTCTTTGCTGATGGAAAAAAATGGAGTTGTAGGAGAGTACTTATTGAGTACTGAGTCACTGTTCGGGACTAGGCCAAGGGAAAGCTCTCCACTTCTGTCTTTTGATATTTGATCTTGAGGGCCTGTTGGTCTAAGTACTAAGAAGTATCTTCAGAACCTATGAGCCTGACTGAGTGTTGAGTACAGAACTCAGGGGCCAGATACTTTCTTTGACATCTTGGAGGAAAAAAAAATTTATTTGGCTCAAAAAAATGACTAATCGAGGAAAGATTGGGAAACCAATGAAGAAAAAAATCATAGAGATAAACTCACATGAAATCAACAGCTTTAGTAAACTCAGTTTTAGAGATATTACATTCTGACCTCTTTAGACTGATTCTGAAGAATGAGTAAATGGAGAATGGAGACACTGAGGGCAACTGTGTCTTGAATGGCTGCCCCCAGTGGAGACTTATGGGTGTAGAAACTTCAACTGTGGGAGCACTTGGCATTGGGGCTGCAGAAGGGTTTAAAAGAACTCCCGGAAACCCTGGACAAAAATCTTCTGCCTTTTTTACTTTCAGGGTGTTCTTATACTCCATTAGTTTCTCCTACAATTTAAGAGTTTTCTTATTTCAATGGATGTTGAATATTTTGGAGATGGAATTGTCTTCGAGACCATCTGATCCTCTCATTTTTCAGAGGAATGCACGGAGACCCAGTTATGGCTTGCTCACACAATATCCATGACTACAGAGGTAGCAGCTTCCACAACAACAACTGCTGTTACAACAGCTTCCAACACCATCTACTGAGCACCTACTATTGGGTGGAGCCCACATGGTCTTGTAATAGATACTCTGCAGTCATTCTTCCATCACCTCTACCAAGCAAGCTACGGAGTAGTGTGATCCGGTTTTAATGGTGAGGAAATTAGGGCTTGTGAATGATTTGCCCCAGGTAACACAGTTGGTGTCTGGGACACAATTCAGTTTCTTGGCTTCCAGATCCATGTTCATGAGACATCAGTCCTCTTCCCATTATCTCCCACTTATTTTCTCTTTTATGGAACATAAAGGAACCATCCTGTTCAAAAGAAATTCTCTTGGTCTGAGGTTCCCTCAGAGCATGGGGCTCTTCAAGCATCTCATTCTAATGAGTCCTCAGTCATGATGATGATTCTTATTGGAGTAGGGACGATGGAGTAATCAGGCAATCAGCATCAGGGTTGACGGTGGTCAAGGCTGGCTTAGGGACGTGCACAGTAGGATTCCTGTGTGGTTGAGCATGAGAGCAGCAGAAGGCTCTGACTGGCATGACACTGTGTTGGACAGTTTTTCCTGAGTATAACCCGGGTATCCCCAGGAGGGGTCATGCATTAGTAATTATCAACTACTCCCACATAGGAAGTGGTTTGCCAGCTACTTTCCAATTTTTGTAGCCATCAGAGTGAGGAAATGCCCTGACAATGAAATATAGAATCCAAGGCATTTTGTTTTGGGAGAAGTAAGTGGACGAAGAAAGGCATGGGACCCTGAAGAGCAGGTGGTATGGCAGAGAGAAGACTTTAAAAAAGAAATCAGGTCACAGTACTCCCCTGATTAAAAGTTTCCAAGAGCTCCCTACTGCTTTTAGAATAAACTCCAGACTTCCGACTCTGGCTTACCACACCCTATGGGACTTGCACCCTCTCCAGTTCCCTTGCTCACCAATTTTCTTTTGGTTAAAGCTCATTTCCTTCTTAGGACATTGTGCAGCCCTTCCCATGGCTTCGAGTGCTTTCCTGTGAACCACGCACAGCTGCCCCCTTCCAGAAACTATAATCCAGCTTAATCAATGTGAAATTGCCACCAGTCTTTGACACCTTATTGTACATATCTGCATGGTAATTAAAACCATCTGATATTTTTGGTCAGAAGTCTTGTTTATTTTTTCTCTGCCTCTGTCTACCAAAATATGATGTAGGGAACCATTGTATGGCTAGTGCCTAAAATTTCCTGGCAAATAGGATATGCTCAAAAATTGTTTTTTGAGTGGGTGAATGAAAGGTATAGTGTGGACAGGTAGAGGCTTTGGATTTATTCCTCTGTTTATTAGCTCATTAGTTTATCCAGTGTTTGACCCAACCTCAGCTCCATGTTAGGTAATTTACTCAACCAACATGGACTCCAGCTTTCTCATACTTTAAATGAACATAAGAAGTCCTACTTCTCAGAGTTGCTATAAAGATGTCATGAGATGGCTCATGTAAATTTCTGATGCATGGCTGCATGCGGTGTGTGGTACTCAAGAGACTGGCTTACTACTCTACGCTCAGCAATGAATATTAATGGGTGAATGAACCACTGCTAGTTTTCATATCTTCTATCAACACCAGTTAATACAGATTAGTTCACTGGCTCAGCTTTGTCTACCTGCTTCTTTGAGGTCAGAGAGAGACCACAAATTTCTCATAGGTAAGACAAGCAAGATGAAGACAGGAATAGTGATCTGGAGTTGGTGGGGAAATGAAGGGCTGGGCGAATGTGGGCATTCTGCATTGGGAGAAAAGTTGAGGGAGAAAAGCTTGGGGTACTGGAATGTTTTTTTAAATTATTTCTTCTTCTCCTTCTCCTCCTCCTCCTCCTTCTCCTCCTGCTTCTGCTGCTGCTGCTGCTGCTGCTGCTGCTTCTTCTTCTTCTTCTTCTTCTTCTTCTTCTTCTTCTTCTTCTTCTTCTAATGTTTATTCTTGACAGAGAGAGAGAGAGAGAGAGAGAGAGAGAGAGAGAGAGAGAGAGAGAGAGAGAGAGAGCGCATGAATGGTGGAGGGGCAGAGAGAGAGGGAGAGACAGAATCTGAAGCAGGCTCCAGGCTCCAAGCTATCAGCACAGAGCCAGATGCAGGGCTCAAACTTATGAACTGTGAGATCATGACCTATGCTGAACTGGATGCTTAACTGACTGAGCCACCCAGGCACCCCTAGAATGTTTTTGAGGAGAGAGTTGTTGAAGCCCCATTTGGCTTGGTTGGGGAATACATCCCTGGCAATTTATGCTATGGTGGAAAGGGTTCTGTCCCTGGATAACTTCTGTCTTTGTCACCTAGAGCTGGAGTAGAAGGGCTGTTGAGAACAGGCACTGCGGGGCTAGTCTGCTTGGGTTTGAATCTGACTCTACAATTTATTAGCTGTGCAACCTAGGACAAGATACATAACATCTTTGTGCCTCCTCCCTCTTCCTCACCTATAAAATGGAGAAAATGATAACAACAGTCTTTGCACAGGGTTAAGATGAAGAGTGATTCTATCAGGTGGAAAAGATTAGAGCAGTGCCTGGAGCACATTTAAGTGAGCTGTGGCTGGTACCATTGCATTAACTGTGTTAACTTCTAGTTCCATTTTTTTTAAAACTTTATTTATTTATTCTGAGAGAGATAGAGAAAGCATGAGCAGAGAGAAGGGCGTAGAGAGAGAATCCCAAGCAGGTTCTGCGTTCAGCATTGAGTCTGATGCAGGGCTCGATCCCACAACTGTGAGATCAAAATCAAGACTTAGATGCTTAACCAATTGATCAAATGTTTAACCTGATTAGCCTTTTTGTGGCTTGATAGTTTAATCTGCAAAGTGGGGGCAATGATGCTGGTGTTAAATACTTCCTAGGATTGTCAATTAATGAAGTCTCAGATATGCATGTGTTTGAACTAAACTTAAAGGGCTAGGAAATATAAAACTGGTACCAGAATATGCAGTAAGTTGGCAGTATATAGCCAATGGCCCAGCAATGAGAAATGTGTTCTTTTCTTATCCTGAGAATACTGTAAATTTTCTCTTATGCTACCTTTCACCACCCACATACATAGTCACATATGCTCCCTGATTTCTCCATTTCCAAAATTATTGCTGTTACCAGTGATTATTGCAGGTGAATGGACATTTGAGAAGACATGTGTTTACCTCAGATTCCCCTTCTCTACCACTAATTGCTTCCAGTTACTCATCTGTCCACAGAAGTTGGGGCAAGGGCAGAGACCCCCTTCTTGTGTATGAGGGGTGATGCCTTGACAGAGTGAGCCAGGCAGTCATCCTCTGAGTGTAAATATTGGGTCATCATCTCATTACAAAACATTTTTAAAGCTAGTTTCTAGATGCATGAAGCATCTTTCTTTTTCTTTCTTTTTTTTTTGTTTTGTTAAAATTCGAATGAAAGGCTTACACATTAAAACAATTTAAAAAAATACTTATTTAGTTTTTGAGAAAGAAAGAGACAGAGAGTGTGCAGGGGAGGGGCAGAGGGAGAGGAAGATGTAGAATCTGAAGCAGGCTCCAGCCTATGAGCTGTCAGCACAGAGCGGGGCTTGAACTCAGGAACTGCAAGATCATGACCTGAGCCAAAGTCAGACGCTTAACAGATTGAGCCACCCAGGCACCCTTTACACGTTTTAATTCTGTTCTTTGTGTCTCTCGTTTGAGACTTCAGAGACAACTGGAATTTCCTTGACCTCTTTACAAGACAAAACTTGTCCCATCATGAACAGCCAATTCCATCATCAATAGAATCTGAAAAGCGATCTCGAAGAGGTGATGTTATTTTTGCTAAAGTTAGAAAAGAGAAAGGTGATAGACTGAAGGATCACAGAAGAAGTATTGAGTAGGGACATCTATTGTGTGCTATAAAGCTAGGAGGAAGGACGTGCTCTTGGTCTGGATGTCCACCACGTACCATCAATGAAATACGAAGCCCTCCAAATCCCTAACCCCCAGGCACCGTATGTTAAAGAGCTGTATCAGGGGGTATGGGTGGAGGCAATGTGTGGACCTCATCAGCTCTCTCTGTTTTAAACACTGTGCATGTGTTCATTGGCCCAAGACCAGCTCTACCACTTAACCTGTCCTTGCCCCACAGCCATGGTCGTTTCTGCTCGGGAGCATGCACCCTCTGCCTCTCTGTAGAATCTTGTATCCTGTCAGGGAAAGTCGTGTGGTGGGCCGGTGGTGAAGTGAGAGGGAAATATGTACACACAGGGCCCAGCCGAAAATGACTTTAGCACAGAGTTTATTTAATACATCCTCCAAATTGTATTTTGAAGCCTCTGTTAACAAGAAAGCACTCTCTTTTTGAGCAGCGGGAGTGTTTTATAAATGGAATTTGCAGACCGGCAATGCTCCCCATTAATTTTCCCTGTCTACAATTACTATCATTACATTCTTAAAGCACTTTTAAAATAAACTATGCCATGATGTAATGTGCACACTCTGAGCTCCAGCAATGGGACAACGGGGCAGCCGCATCTGGAGTTTGGACTGCTATCTTCTAGGGAACATCTTGATGGCTATAATTACTGTCATGTTATGGGAACTTAAAAAAAAAAAGGCGCCAGAGTTCCAAATAAAACATAAAATGGCTTTGATATAATAAATGTTACTATCATTGTTTAAAAATGTTGTGACCCGTCTGCTGTAGTTTCTGAGAAAGATATTTTCCAGCACTTGATATTCCGCTCCCCCCTCCTCTCTTTCATATTCTATTACTGCAGATAAGGAGGAAGAAAATCCTTAGGACAGACTTGTTTTAAATCAGTGTAACACAATGCCAGCATTGTCTCTCTTCAAGATGAACTTTTACGTTAAATTTGGCATGAGCTTTACCAGAACTACAAACAACTTTGCTCCAGAGACACTTTATCCACCCTATTAGGGAGCATTAATAATTCAAATGTTATGGTTGTGGTTAATTGTGCTCATTAGGGTAAACCGGGGGCTGAAGCATTTTTGTATAGGACATGCCTGCATCCATTAGAACCCCAGCCAAGGCATCCAGAAGACTTTAACTCACTCCAGAGGAATAGCAAATTGCACATGTGGTGTAAATGTTATCATCCCATGGGAACCAGGTTTGGAAGAACCCATGATGAACTTGGACTTAGGTACTGGACCAGTTTCTGTATCAAGTGATGAGAATCACTTGTATATGGAAGAAGTCATTATTGTGGGTACTGATCCATGGTGGCATTCATTCATTTTCTCAAGGAAATTTTATTGTATGAAGTTGATTTAATGTTGTGAAATCTAAGTTATTGTTTCATAGTGAGTATTAGCAACTTTAAGGGAACCAGTGAGTCTTACTTAGGTAACTGATTAACTTTGACAATAGCGTGTACACAAAACTCTAATGAAGTAATCTGTCTGCTGATCGTTTTTCTTTGCTGGTTTGCTGATACCATCTTTCAGTTTGAGGATGGACCTTCTGATGTAAGATTTGGGACTCAACCAGGAAAAATTTATTTGACCTGATCTGGATTTCATCATGTTCTGTGAGTTTGTAGAGTAATCTTTCTACATGTGTCACATCGATTGACTGGCTATCTCTATGTGTTCTCTTGGGTAGTGACTTCTTTTTATTTCATTTGGTATCATGTTTCCCCTTTTCTCAAAGATTTGTCCACATGTCCTTACTGGTTAGTAAGTTAGACCATGGAGTTGGGAGGACAATGATTCTGTTTCCAGGGTAAGTTTTCATCCTCATGTGACTTACTGGGGTGAGTTTCTTCAGCGGTCAGCACTGGCCAATTCCCTAGACAAAACATAGGAGATCATCTTAGAACCCAGGTGAGGAAAGAGGTTGACCTTGATAGCCCATCTCAGGTCTGAAACAACCAATCCAAGCAGACTCTATTGTTAGTAGATAATAGAGCCTTCTTTGGGTATAGACCAGAGGGCATTGTTAATGTCTGTTTCCAAGTCTGCTGACCAGCTCTTCTATTCACTAGATACTTTCCAAGATCTGTTCTTTCTCAGAAGTTGAACTCATTATCAACACTCTGCAATGCTGTGAGATTAGAGAATAATTCTAGATTTGTTTGCAAGGGATGTGAAGCCACTTGTTAGAAATCTATCTGCATGCCACCCCGAAGTCCAAGTCAGGTTTTCATTTTGCCTTTGGGATACAACTTTGAAAATGCTTGATTCTTTACTTTGTCTTGAAAGTATGCTTCCGCCTTTGAAAAATAGCTCCATATTTGTCCTGTTCATTCCACCCTTTTATCATTTCCAGTATGGCTCCTAAGTACTAGATACTCAATAAGGACTAATTGCTGGTTGTAATATTCCAAAGAATATTTGTGTGAGAGGTCTTGTTATAAAACAAATTGAACTTTCCTATTGAAAGATTATTATGCTATTTCAGCATTAAGTAGTACATCATAAAAAGACTTTAGCAACACTAACTGAACATTCAATCTACTTCTGTTTGTTGAAGCGTTTATGGCTCTTACTCAAGACAAGAGAAATAACAAGGAAAGAAATGACTCTGAATACAGTACGTTTTATTACACAAATAAAAAAATGAAAGTGTATCTGTTAGCTCTTGCCAACTTTTGAAATATGGATTCCATTTGTCTTTATTATGGTCTATTCCCATAGTGCCTTTTCCTATTTATTAATTTTTGTATGTTACTATTAAACAGAAATGTGTGCCTACTGGAAATAGTCAAAATTATTTCAAGAAACATGAAAAATGAGAAAAATATATCAACTCATCTTTTTACTATTCTGTCAATAAATGAAGAGGCATGCAGTTATTGTGGCTTATAATGTCTTCCAAAAAAGTATGTGTTATCATGGTAAAACGTCCCAGCAAATCTGTAATAATCATGATGACTCATAGATATGTGATTCCCCTTATTAAGTAAAAAGAAGTACAGGAAATCCAATATAAATGAACTGTTTCCCTCAGTAGTGTAATAAAACTTGGATACTGGTATATGAGTTTTTGATTATATCATCCACTGATAATCTCTGGGTTCATTTCCTCCCAGTGAAGATTCAGTCTCCTTCCTACCCCCACCAGCCCCTTTTGGCCACTAACATTTTAGCAATCCTACTCCCCCGGCTGGGGAGAAGGCCCCCCAGTCACAGCCACCACAGTATAGTATATTTTAAGGACTGTAAATTTTCACCGTCAGATTTGAGCCAGGGGTGTTAAGCTCCAGAAGATACACATCTGCTTCCTACTCAAATGGTCTTTTGTTGTGCTTCTCAGTAGAGGGAGAGTTGTAATGCCACAAGAATAAATCCCGAGTGGGGAGGGGTAAATTATGGTGTTTCAAAAAGAAATGTTCATGACTGCAACTATAACCAGGCTTAATTCTGTTCTTAAATTCTGGATTTCTTTTCAGAGGTCCCTGATAATTTTTTACTACTCTTTAATGAACAGAGTAAGTCGCTATTAAGTTTCTAAAGTGAAAAATTATTTTGTAACCTGAGTCATAACCTCTGAATGTATCTGGTTTCTATGTTTGGATTTCCAAATGTCGGGTTTTCCTAAGTAGGATCACATGAGTACAAGGCCAGAAAACAAAAGAAATGTCTAAGCAACTACTTGGGAAGGTGCCTGTGGTCCATGCCATTTTAGCCAGCCTATGAGTTTTTATTTGCCAAATACCTACAAAGGTAATCAAAGAAACTTGGTGTCAGAGGTTTATTTACATTCTTTCTATTCTAATACTTCACTATCCAAGAGCAGACAATGATAGACCAATTTCATAGCTAGCAAAAATGCAAAGAGATAAATATAATCAATCTTCAGTTTACTAATGGGTTTTGTTCCAAAGTCTGTTTGTAAGTCTTTCTTTTGGAACTGTCGGCATATTTTCCCATAGAAACGGATTTCCCGTAGAAACAAATTCCCAGCTCACATAATGTGCTTAACCCATATGCAACTAAAAACTAGTATAAAAAAACTTGACTATCAATTTTCTGGGGATATAAGCATTTATTTATTCATTAAAAAATGTATTGAGTGCTTACTTGGTGGGAATACAGAGATCACCTGGGTCCCTGATGCTAAGAACATCAGGCAGTTAAATGTCTGTTTCTTTGTCTAAGTGCTATCATGGAAGATAGAGTAGTATGTTATGCAAGTACATCGGACAGTAAGCTGAAGGTGCGGGGTGTCAGGACAGGATTCTCAGAGGATGTCTGACTGAGTCCATTTTTGTTTGCTAGAAGAGAAAGATGGAATCGTGGAAGGGTGTAAAAGTGGGAATTTTTTCTTGGTGAGAAGGGGAATCATCATGAAGACTTAAAAGGTCTTACCCTGTTAAGAACAAATGGGAAGGTTGACTGCCATGTGAGCAAGGGCTTGGCCAATGAGGCGTGGCAAATAAGGGTTTGTTTGCTTCATTTGGAGGTGAGATTTCAAGTTGGGGATTGACATGTTCATATTTGCACTTGAAAAGATCTCTTAGTGGGTCACTCTGTTACACTGGATGGGATAAGCCATTGGCTCAAGATAGGGAGAGGGACTGGGATGGCTGTTGGAATAATGTCAGAAAAAAAAATGGGGCATGAGGGAAGGCTACATGGGGAAGAAGAGGAGGTGGATTAGGGATATTAAGGAGGTAAATTTTCCAGGACCTGAAGACATATTTGACTTAGTAATAACATAACATTAGAGATGAATAAAAAGAATAGTAATATACTATTCACACACATGAAAAAGGAAAGAAAAAGAGAAAGCAAAAAGAGAAAAGAAATAAATGAAAAGAAAAGGAAAGAAAGAGAGAAAGAAAAAAAGAAAGAAAGAAAGGAAGGAAGGAAGGAAGGAAGGAAGGAAGGAAGGAAGGAAGGAAGAGCAGGAAAGGTAGGAAGGAAGGAATGTAGAAAGGAAGGAAGGAAGGAAAAGGGAGGCATAGATCTGGGGGCAGGAGCTCAGTTAAAGATGTGTGTTTGGGTCATCACCTTGCTCAGAAGCTTGGAGATGAAAGAAGTACTTGGGAACAGTAGAGACAGAACAGGAGATATAATGGATGAGAAAAAAGACCATAAGAATGGATGAGGAGGGTCTAAAGGGGGCCGTCAGAGACGTTGGACCATAGCTAGAAGACAGCAGTGCCCAGAATTCAAGACCATAGAAAATTTCAGGGAAGACCAAAAAAAAAAAAAAAAAAAAGTCACTGGTATGGATATCAAGAATAAGAAATAAGCATTGGATTTACGAAATAGGAGCATATTCATGTTCCAGATTCCAGTTGGGAGACCTGGAACACATTTCTCTGTCCTGCACTGGTGGCTCTGTCACAGAGCTAAGTGGCTGTACTGTAGTGATGTGGGGTGAGGGCGGGACTGTCTCTGTCAGGAAAGTAGTGAGCACCGGGTTGAGACAGTGGAGCTGAAGAGCTGCAGGGCTGAGTGGAGAGGGTTTGAAGGTGGTATGTGTTGGCTGCATGTGGGAGAGGGTGTAAAGAGCACGTTTCAATGAGAGAGACCCAAGGAGAAGTGACCTTAATGGCTGTGGGAGATGGATGGCCAGAGGCTACAAACACAGGTTGTCAATAAGCTGATTCTTATCAGTCACTGTGTTATTATTACCAAAAGGACCATATTTTTTGGAAAGTATGAGGGTGACACCTAAATTTCTTAGCAGAACATACAAAGCTTATCACAAGCTGGTCCTCACTAGCCTCATTGCTTGCCTCTGTCAGCCATGTTTCCCCATATTGGAATGCTGCCCTACCCCCTCCACATGGCCACCCCTATTCTCTTTCAGACCTCCATGTTCTTTGTATATGGTGCCATCTGTCATGAATGTTCTACTCCAGCCATCATCCTAAACCACAGAAACTGGATATCATCCCTTCCATAAAGTCCCTACAACAGAGGAGGTTCTCCAGTTCTTTGCTTATATATTTATTAAAAATAACACCTCATCTCTCTCCTGGACTGTGAGTTTCAAGGACACAGAGGTGCTTATTGATTTGGAGTTTTCCAGTGCCCAATGCAGTGTTTGCCCATAATGAGTGCTCAGGTTTTGTTGAATGACAAACCCTGACTGAACGCAAAGGTTAGTTGTAAAAACTATTGATCAGAAAAGATGGCACTCACGAAGCTTGACTGACCTGAAGCAGTTATGGGAGTGGGAAAGACCATCGCCCCAGACTCTTGGAGGGTATATCAAGGGACTGTGCCTAAGTGCTATTAAGGCTTTTATGTTAAGAACTTACACTGTGTCCTCAGTGATACTGGGCAGCCAGGATGAGTCATGACCCTCCATTTAAGCATCTGGAAGAGTCAATTTTATTTTGGGAGAAACTCTGTGTCACCTTTACTGAAAAAAGAAGTGCACACGAGGTCTTGGCAAGAGGATGTATCTCATAAATCTGTAAAATAAATGAAGTTCTTTGGGTACATTAATTCTTCCATAACCTCTCTTGATGAGTTCAGAAAGTATTTATTATGAGATGGAGCCAATTCCAAAGTGAAGCTCAGAGAATTTTCTTTCCTGAGCTCCTGGAACACAACTTTGGTTAGTGACACTAATCTACGATGATGACTCAGAAGCAGGAAGTGACACGAGATGAGCCTCAGTTCCAAACAACACTTGAGGGGTGGGAGGAGCCCCGAGGATTGAAATCCTGTGTGGTTTTCTCAGTGTCTTTACTACGATGGTTGTCCTTTGTCCTTTTGAGTCTAGTCAAGGCACAGTCAGTGAAATGAAGGATCTGCATAAGTATCATTTGTGTTTCTGACAAGAAACCAATTCATATTTGATCATGTTAGAGTCAAACTGCAATAATGGTATCATAAACGTTTTGCTGTTATTTATTTATTTTACTTTTTATTATTAAAAATTTTTAATGTTTATTTGGGAGAGAGAGAGAGAGAGAGAGAGAGAGAGAGAGAGAGAGAGAGAATGAGCAAGCCTGAGTGGGGTAGGGGCAGAAAGAGAGGGAGACACAGAAGCTGAAGCAGGCTCCAGGCTCTGAACTGTCAGCACAGAGACTGACTCGAGGCTTGAACTCAGAGACTGTGAGATTATGACCTGAGGTGAAGTTGGATGCTTAACTACTGAGCCACCAAGGCACCCCAAAAGTTTTGCTTTTAAGCAGTGAATTAGGAAATCATAGTGGGAGGAGAACTGCATAAGATATTAGAAGACTGGGTTCTGGGGAGCCTGGGTGGCTCAGTCAGTTAAACGTCCTACTCTTCAGCGCAGATCACCATCTCATGGTTCCCGAGTTTGAGTCCCACATTGGACTCTTTGCTGACCTCGTGAAGCCTGCTTGGGATTCTATCTCCCCCTCTCTCTCTGCCCAGCCCCCTCCACTCAAAATAAATAAACAAGAAAAAAAGAAGACTGGGTTCCAGTTTCAGATTTTCTACTTATGACTACTGTGACTTTGAGCAGGTGTCACTTAACTTCAAGTCTAATGACCTCATCAGTAACATGGGGATGATACTACCTGCTAATAATTCCACACTGACATCCACTGAGCCCTTGCTATGTGCTGCACATGACTTTACATGGATTGGTTCTCCTCAATCCCTCTGATGTACATATGATTGTTATTGATTACGTAGATGAGGAAATTGAGATTTACAGAGATGGTGGGGAGCGGAAGGAAGAAGTTGAACTGGAGTTTGAATCCAAGTCTTTCTAAGTTTATTACTGAATCTTTCTCTCAGTATATAATGGTAATATAATACGTATTTCCAATGAAAAAGTGACACATGTTTACTTAGAAATGAAAAATTTAGGGGTGCCTGGAAGGCTCAGTCAGTTAAGCATCTGACTCTTGATTTTGGCTCAGATCATGATCTCATGGTTCCTGGGATCAAGCCTGTTGTTGGACTCAACACTGACAGCATGGAGCCCACTTGGGGTTCTCTCTCTCTGACTGTTCCCAGGTCATGCATGTACGTACATGCATGCATGCATGCATCCTCTCTCTCCCTCTCAAAACCAAATAAACTTTAAAAAATTTAGAAAATATATGATGAGCAAGAAGTTAAAGTTATCCAAATTAATTCAACTTGGAAATACCCAGTCAACATTTTGCTAAATAACAACATTTTTTTTAAGTTTATTGATTTATTTTTGGAGGGGGGGGGAAGAGAGGAAGAGAGAGAATCCCCAGCAGGCTCTGTGCCCAGTGCAGAGCCCCACGTGGAGCTTGATCTCACCACCACGAGACCATGACTGGAGCAGAAGCCAAGAGTCAAACCTTAACTGACTGAGCCCCCTAGGTGCCCCTCAACTTTCTTTAACAAAATCTTACCATGCATATTATTTGAATTGACCTAATGATTCACATTATTTATTTGGGGGCAGACATGGAGCCCCATAAGAGAACCGGGGAGGGGTAGGCTGCCCCAGCACATGCCTGTGGGCCTGGTTAAACAAGTTTGTTTTTCTACTGAGGTTTGGTATTTAATCTATTTTTTGTTCTCTTCTATCCACCATCTTTCCTATGTCATATCTATTCTTCCTTCAATTAATAATCTTATTAATTTTCTTTTTAAATCAAAGGAATATAGCTTATAAATAGGTAACAGCAAATCAACAAGGCCCACTGGACAAGGGGAAATAGACATTGACTACTTAGACAATTCACATGGGCCAAGTGACAGCCAGTGAACTTAGTTTGTTGAATCTCAGAACCAGGTCTTTCTCTTGAGTATCTGTGAGATTGGCACAAAGAGAATTATTTTAGCTCCAGCTTTCAGTCTTAGAATTGTGAGTCACAGAAAGACCCAACAAGAGAGTGGGGATGACTCATTGCAATTCACTACCACTACTGGAAAATATCTCTTTTTAAAATTGAAGTATAACTGATGTACAATATCCTATTAGTTTCAGGTGTTCATCATAGTGGTTTGATATTTTTATTCCTCATGAAATTATCCCCCAGTTACTGTCTGTCACCATACAAAGTTATTACAATTTACTGACTATATTTCCTATGCTATCCATCACATCTACATGATTTATTTCTTTTATAACTGGAAGTTCAAAGCTTTAAAATGTTTTTTTAAATGTTTATTTTTGAGAGAGAGACAGAAGAGAGCATAAGTAGGGGAGGGGCAGAAAGAGGGAGACACAGACTCCAAAGCAGGCTCCAGGTTCTGAGCTGTCAGCACAGAGCCCAACTCGGGGCTCAAACTCACACACTGTGAGATCCATGAGATCATGACCTGAGCCGAAGTTGGACACTCAACCAACTGAGCCACCCAGGTGCTCCGCAAGTTCATACATTTTAATCCACCTATTTTTTAAAAAAATGTTTATTTATTTTTGTGAAAGAGAGAAAGAGAGAGAGAGAGAGAGAGAGAGAGAGAGAGAGAGAGAGAGAGGGAGAGAGAGAGAACAAGTGTGAGCACAGGGAAGAAACAGAAAAAGAGGGAGACACAGAATCAGAAGGAGGCTTCAGACTCTGAGCTATCAACACAGAGTCTGATGCAAGGCTCAAACTCATGGACCGTGAGATCATGACCTGAGTTGAAGTTGGTATCTCAACCGACCGAGCCACCTAGGCACCCCTTAATTAACCTATTTTGCCCACCCCTCAATTCCTCACTGCTCTGGTAATCAACAGTTTCCTGTAACTATTAGTCTATTTCTATTCTATTTTGTTTGTTTTGTTTTTTAGATTTTACATCTGAGTGCAATCACATGTACTGACAACACAGAGCCTGCTTGGGATTCTCTCTCCTCCTCTCTCTCTCTCTGCCCCTCCCCCACTTGTGCTCCTTCTCTGTCTGTCTGTCTCTCTCTCAGAGTACTACATGGCAACGAGAAAGAATGAAATATGGCCATTTGTAGGAAAGTGGATGGACCTTGAGGGTGTCATGCTAAGCGAAATAAGTCAGGCAGAGAAGGACAGATACCATATGTTTGCACTCATAGGTCTAACAGGAAATTTTCAGAATGATCTAGCTTCAAGAAAAGCAAGCAGTTAGTAGTGCTTAAGAAAAATTGATTCAGTATCTAAT
>PISW01015420.1:0-11026 GCA_004023785.1 Mungos mungo
CCGCGGATGGGGCGTGGCTGCCACACTGTGGGAGACCCTCCCCCACCCGAGGCCGGGGCAGGAAGGAGGCTGGCCTCCTACCCTGGGACGCGCCCAGCTCTCCGTTTGAATAGTAACTGTCACTGACGGCTGGCGTGTGTCTAGTTACACCAGCGACCCCCGACCATTCGTGGTAAGGCCATCCTCTGGGCCAAGGGCTCTTCCGAGTCTCCCCAGAGATCCCACTTGCCTGTCACAAAGACCATGCACTCCGTGACAACACACAGGACTGGCTCTAATCATGTCACACACTTAGAAGGGGGAGAATGAGCCCTGGGGGTCCTCTGATGATTACTTGGCTCAGGGGCTTGAGGCAAATGGGAAAACGTCTTCCTGGTCTCCTTACCCTCAAAGGACGCACGGGGCTTGCGGTGCCCACTGGCTTGGTGGGTGGAATGTGCAACTCTTGATCTCAGGGTTGGGAGTTCGAGCCCGGCGTTGGGTATGGAGATTACTTACAAATAAAGTCTTGAAAACAAAACAAAACAAAACAAAAAGGATGCATGGGGCAGTTCCTGGTCATTCCATCCTCGGTGGGAGGAAACTGGAGCCTAGAATGCCAAGCGGGGCAGGGTCCTGGCTGGGGAGCATCCCCGAGGTGCCGGGTCAGCTGTGGCGGGAGCAAGGTAACCGTCGGGCAGGCACAGCTGGGCATGGGCTGTGCTGTCACCTCCTCTCAGGGCCTGCACACTGGCCTCTGGACGGACGGAAGCCCTTGAAGGGCATCTGCTGGGCTTCGCACCTGTCCGCGCCAGACCCTCGCGCCATGGCCGACACGCAGTAGGGGCTCAGTCTGTGGAAGGAGAGACTCAGAGGGAGGGGCCTGAGCAGACAGGCTGCAGCCTCTCAAGGAAGTGAGGAGTCATGAGTAATGGGGCACAGAGAGTGGGGGGTTCCCTTCAAAGCTGCCCCGGGAGGGTCGCTGCCCATGGCTCCCCAGCCAGTGCCCCTTCCATCCCTGACTCGGCGTGGGGTCTCCTCTGTTCCCGCACCCCCCATGCCCCCTGGCTCAGGCTGGGCTGAGGGTGTGGAATTGGAGCCAGGACCGGTGTCCTGGGGGTCTGGGGAGCAAGAGTCGGTGTTCTGGGGGTGTGTGGGGCCAGGGCTGGTGTTCTGGGGGTGTGGGGGGCCATGGCAGGTGTCCTGGGGGTCTGGGGGACCAGGGCTGGTATCCTGGGAGCCTGGGAGGCCTGGACCAGTGTCCTGGGGGTCTGGGGGACCAGAGCTGGTGTCCTGGGAATCTAGGGGGGTAGGGCTGGTGTTCTGGGGGTCTGGGGGGCCTGGGTCGGTGTCCTGGGGTTCTGGGGGGCCAGGGCCAATGTCCTGGGGGTCCGAGCGGCCATGGCCAGTGTTCTGGGGGTCCGGGAGACCAGGACTGGTATCCTGGGGGCCTGGGGGGCCATGGCCGGTGTCCTGGGGGTCCTGTAGCAGGGGGTCCAGGGGCCCAGCTGATAAAAGCCGGCCCTCCAGGCACCCTTTCCCCACCTGCAGGTTCCCCGGGCCGCACCGCTGTGGCTTGCTGAAGGATTGCAGAGAGTTTTAAATGGGGGAGAAGGAGCATTTCTGATCTCATTTTCCAGCATTTCAGCTGTGCCATAATCTATTTACCACACAATTTGTGTCACTTTGATAAGCGGCTGCTTCGAGACTGCAATTATTAAAATCAAGAGCGGGGACAGCTTTCAAGTCTCTCCAGAATTGTAATAAATGTTTGAAATTAGTCATTATGGTGTTTGCCATGGCGCACATTGCACAGTCCATCTTGGTGACAAACAGTCACTTCTTGCTCAGGCTCTTCTTGGTGACAGCGGTAAGGGCCTGGCTTTGACGCTCCGCCGTGCGGGGGCGGGGCGGGGGCAGGACAGCCTGCGGGGTGGGACCCCCCGCACCCCATGCCCCGCCCCACAGCACCCCCCCAGGGCCCCAGGCTCAGCCCCGGAAAACGCTCTTTCAGCCTGAGCTCTCACGGGGGGGGGGGGGGGGGGCGGGGGGGGGAAGGTTCAGGGCATCTCTTCCTCTCCTTCCTCTTCTTTTCCTCCCCCCACAAACCCTTGGCTGCACGGTCTCCCCCCCACCCTCACCCCTGCCCAGCGGGGTGTCTGGGTTTGCGAGTCCTCTGGGCACGTGGGAAGTCGCCTGGCCTTGAACACAGCACGTGGCCGGAGGCTCTAGTTCCGCAGAAGCCTGAGCACCAGGAAGGGAAGGGGAGGGACGGGGCGGGAATGGGCCTGGGGAGGGGCCTCCGGGAAGCGGGCACCTGCCTCTGCAGTGGCCCCGGGAAGATTGTCTCAAAGTGACGCTAGGGGAGACTGGCCAGAGCATGAAAATGTGACAAGTTTGGGGCACCTGGGGGCTCAGTAGGTGAAGCGTCCGACTTCAGCTCGGGTCATGATCTCAAGTTCATGATCAGGTTCGAGCCCCGCGTTGGGCTCTGTGCTGACATCTGGGAGCCTGGAGCCTGCTTCCGATTCGGTGTCTCCCTCTCTCTCTGCCGCTTCCCCGCTCACACTCTGTCTCTCTCTCTCTTTCAAAATAATAAATAAACTTAAAAAAAAAGAAAAAATAAAACGTGAGAGGTGCCAAGACCCTGCCCAGAGCGGCCGAGGCCTGATACCAGCAGGGAGGAGGGGGGAAGGGCCGGGGGTATGGATTCTCGGACTGACGAGAAGACTTTCCTTCGGAGGGGTCCCCCGGGGCAGGTGGCATGCCCTCTGAGTGTCCCTGGCCGGGGAGCGGCCTTGCCAGCCGGGCTCAGGTCCGTCCCACGAAGCAGAACTGAAAGGACAGGACCAGCAGGTGCACAGGGAAAAGGAGCTCAGGGAGGTGCCTCTCTGGGCGACGGGCTTCTGTTCTGTGAGAGGAGCCTGGGACAGGAAGGCCCCTGTGCCCGTGACAGGTCTCCAAGATGGGCACACTCTTGTCCTTTGAGGCAGGCTCAGCGGGGCAGGGCCCAAAGCTCGGCGTCTAAGTGGCGTTGTTGACGAGGGGAGGGGTGGCATGCATGGGGGTGACACAGGCAGGAAGACATCTGTAACCACAGCGTCACCGCGAGGCTGGGGACGTCCTCCCACCGGCCTCCGCGGCTCCTGGCTGGACTTGCCTCCCAGCGAAAAGGCTGTGTTTTTCCTCTCTCTAGTTTTATATATAAAAAAGGGAGAATAAAACCCTTCTTTTGGTCTGGTTTTATTTTTTTCTTAAAATTTTTAATGTTTATTTTTGAGAAAGAGAGAGAGAGAGAGAGAGTGAGGGGGGAGGGGCAGAGAGGGAGACACAGATTCCAAGCAGACTCCAGGTTCCGAGCTGTCAGTACAGAGCCCGATGTGGGGCTCGAACCCACGAACATGAGATTGTGACCTGAGCTGAGGTCAGACGCTTAACCAACTGCACCACCCAGGCACTGTCTTTTGGTCTGGTTTTAAAGGAAACATAGCCTCATGGCAGAGAATTTGGGAAAATTTAGAAAAGAATGAACATGAATACAGTTTTGTGAAAGAAGCTGTAATTCACTGACCTGGAGATAAACACGTGACCGCTCAGTGGTTTTTTTTTTTTTTTAAATCTTTGGTTTTCAAGCATTTCAGATCTCATTTAGTTAGTTAGGACTTTCTTCCTTTCTTTCTTTCCTTTCTTTCTTCCTTCCTTCCTTCCTTCTTTTCTTCTTTCTTTGCTTCTCTGCTTCTTTCCTTTTTTCCTTCCTTCTCTCTTTCTTTCTTCCTTTCTTTTTCAGAGAGAGACAGAGGGCACAAGTGGATGAAGGGCAGTAAGAGAGAGGGAGGGAGAGAGAGAGAGAGGGAATCCCACAAAGGGCGGAGAGAGAAGGAGAGAAGCAGGGCTCACCCGATGTGGGATTCGAACTCCCCGACCGTGAGATCATGACCTGAGCCGCCCAGGCGCCCACTTCCGTGTATGTTTATGTGCATCTTTCCGCCTCGTGTTCAGTTTCGGGTTTGGTTTTTGGCTCTGCGGCGGGAAGGGTGAGTAGGGCAGAGCCCCCGCCCCCGAGACGCCTCCCCGTGTAGCGGCAGCCCCTCCAGGGTGACGAGCTCACCTCGCACTGGCTTCTTGGGGCCGGGCCTGGCCGTGGGTCAGAGCCCACTTTACTGCAAGACCCACGGTCAGGTGTCAGATCACAAGGAACAAGATAACGGCTACATACCCGAAGCCTGATGGCCTTACCGGCAAGCCGGGCCTCCCTCCACAGGACCGGCCTTGGTGACATCTGGACCACAAGGGGTGCTGATTGGACGGTGGGGGTCCGGGCCCTTCCTGGACCCACTGAGCCAAATTCTCAGCAATGGAGCCACACGGCGTGACCGGGAAGTGCCCCAGCCAAGCCCAGGCAGGACTTTGAAGGGCGTCCAGTCCTAATGACATCAAGTGACACAGGTGTCGTTAGCTACACGTCGAATGAGAACTGTGGGCTTGGAGAGGGGACATGACTTTGGCCAAAGTCATCCACCCAACCAGAGTCAGAGCAGGATGGCCTTGTGGGCCTCTGGCTCTTCCTGCTGGGGACAGAAAGAGAGATGCCCGGGACGGGGAAGGGGCTGCTCCCGGGGGATCGCCTCGATGCCAGAGTCATTTTCAGGCCACCTATTTTTTTTTAAATAATCTTTTATTTTAGAATAGTTTTAGATTTATCCAAAAAAAAAGTGTAACACAGAACTCCCACGTACCCCATACCTGGTCTCCCCGGCCACTGACATCTCCCACCAGTTCAGGATGACTGTTAAAATCAGTGAGCCAAGGCGGACATGATTAACTCAAGTCCACGCTGTACTCGGATGGTCATGCTTTCCGCCCAGTGCCCTCCCTCGGTTCCAGGATTCCGTGCGGTCACCACGTCACACGCAGGCGTCACGTCTCCTCAGGCTCCCGTGTCTGGGCTAGTTAGTTTCTCATCTTACCTTGTTTTTGATGACCTTGACAGCTTTGTGGATAACTGGTGTGGCGTGGTGTAGAATGTTCCTTCGTGGGGATTTGTCTGCGATTTTCCCCAGGATTAGAGTGAGTTTGTGGGGTTAGGGGAGGAAGGGCACGAAGAGGTAAATAAATGGTCGCCTTGTTTCCAAGACTCATGTCAACATGACTGGTGGACTCCCGGCTGTTGATGAGGACCTTGACCAGCAGGCGGAGGCGGTGTTTCTCTGGTTTCTTCAAGGGAAAAGGGCTGTTTTCACCCCCTTTCCCTGCCGGGCTCTTTAGGAGGAAAACACAAGGCGCTGCTCATACTTAAGTGATGGGGAGTTGTGTTCTGCCTACGGGAGGGCGGAGCCCCAACCGAAACTATATGACAAATTCTCCCGCAAGGGGGATTTGCCCATTCTCCACCTCTTATTTATGTATTCAGTCATTTATTTACGCCAGTACGGACTCATGGATATTTTATACTTTGCGCTACAATCCAATATGGAATTTATTTCATTGCTCAAACTATTCCAGCGTCAGCCATTGGGAGCCAACTGGTGCAGCCATCGGTTGCGTATAAACGGAATCCCGGAACTACGCTATCTTTGGCATGTTCCACTCTCTCTGGCTTCTTTCATTTAGTCTAAAGCTTTTGAGGGGCACCTGGCCGGCTCTGTCAGAGAGCAAGCGACTCTCGATCTCGGGGTTGTGAGCTCAAGCCCCATGTTGAGTGCAGAGATGACTTAAAAATAAAATCTTCAGGGGTGGCTGGGTGTCTGACTTCAACTTAGGTCATGATCTTATAATTTGTGGGTTTGGGCCCCGCATCGGGCTCCCTGCTGTCAGTGCCGAGCCTGCTTCGGATCCTCTGTCTCCTTCTCTCTGCTCCTCTTTCTTTCTCTCTCCTTCTCAAAAATAAACGTGAAAAATTAAATCTTAAAAAAATAAAGCTTTTGAGACTCATGCACATTTAATATTATCAGTCATTCTCGCCTTTTTTTTTTTTTATCAGAGGGTCATCTTTCGGGGAACGGATGGACCTCCTTTTGTTGACCTGGTCACTAGACAATAAACTTTGGGCTCGTTAGGAATCAAGCCGCCTGAAGGGCTCTTGCCCAGACCCTTGGAGGGAGACATGCTTCTATTTCTCTCGGGCAACCACGTAGGAGTGAGGTTTCTGGGCCATACGGCAAGCGTATGTTTAGCTTTTCAAGAAACTGCCAAATACCTTCCAACATCGCGGAGTCTGTTCCAGTCCCACCAGCGGTATTTGAGCATTCCCGTTGCTCCGAATCCTCGTCAACACTTGGAATCGTCAGTCTTTGATTTTAGCCATTGTGGTTTTGGTTTCCTGATTATTGATGATGTTGGGCACGTTTTCGTCTTGCACCCCCTTATATAATTATTTAAAAGGTTGAATTAGGGGCGCCTGGGTGGCTCAGTCGGTTAAGTGTCCGACTTGGGCTCAGGTCATGATCT
Organism: Mungos mungo; assembly: GCA_004023785.1. Classification (NCBI taxonomy): domain Eukaryota; kingdom Metazoa; phylum Chordata; class Mammalia; order Carnivora; family Herpestidae; genus Mungos; species Mungos mungo. Next base: position 6,427 of record PISW01015420.1, read on the forward strand.
CGCGGTTTGTGAGTTCAAGCCTCATGTCGGGCTCTGTGCTGACAGCTCAGAGCCTGGAGCCTGCTTCGGATTCTGTGTCTCCCTCTCTCTCTCTGCCCCTCCCCCACTCATGCTCTGTTTCTCTCTATCTCAAGAACAAATAAAAACATAAAAAAAATTTAAAAAGGTTGAATTAATATATAAAAGCAACTCCTGAACTGAACGTTCTAGAAGTTTGTAGTATGAACAGTGGGAGTCTCTCCCTTCTCCCCGTCCCTGTCCCCGCCCCCAGAGGTGGCCACTGTTATCTCCTCCTAAAAGGCGTCCAGCCTTTTCGACCTCTGGCCGCGTGTTCACGGTCAACCGGCACCCAGACATCTTCCTTCTTCGGAAGAGCCGCGAGTCCATTCTCTGACGGGTCCCTGACCGTGCGGGCACTTGTGTCTCCCTCTCCCTCCGCCCTCCTGCCCAGCCTACCACCAAGACCGGTTTTGCCCCCTGAGCTCTCGCCCATCCCTTCCTCACCTCCATCGGAGTCGCCACTCGGCAAAGGGGACGGTGATGCCTGCATCCTGACCCCCTTCTAACCCATCCTCCGTAGAACCGCCAGAGCACGTTTTTCTAAGCACACCTCCTATCACGTCATTACCCCTTGGCTTACGCCCTTGGCGGGTTCCTGTCGCTCTGAAGACAAACCCCCCCCGCCCCATGGTAGACACTACTCCCTTCCACCGCTACCCTTGGCACAGGCCGGGGACGCCTCCTGCCTGTTCTGCTGGGAAGCTCCCGCCTTCTTTGAGACCTTGATCTGAGACACCACTTGCTCAGAGAAGCCTTCCTGGACCTTCCGCCGCTGGGGGGTTGGGGGCGGGGCTCCCCTGTGCTTCTCTGGGCGCCCAGTCCCCTGGCCCTCCTTCCCGGCCCATGTCACAGAGGCGCGTTTTCATGGATCTAGGGGTCATTTGATGAACGCCCATCTCCATTCCCCTAACAAGACGGTGCATCCTGAGGGAGGGGTGGGCCTTGTTTTGCAGAGCCCTGGGCTGTGGCTCCGGTGACCGCAGGCCCAGCAGGGGCTTAGCTGTGCTCAGGGGAACAGGTTGGCTTTAGGCCTCCTCGTCCTGTCATTGCCAGGGGCTCACGTGTGCTGGCAGGACACCCTGGGCGAGGCTTTGTGCCAGCCGGGGGGGGGGTGTCTGAGCCCCAAGGGCAGCCTTTCGCCCCTGGAGCCTGCTTCAGGCCTGTGTATTGAGGTCAGACGGCTCTGCACGTGGCTTCTGGGTCCCTCCCGCCTGCGCTCAGGAGTCTTACTTGTCCCCAAGTCCTCCCACACCGACCTGACTCAGGCTCTGCTTCTGGGTCACCCAGGCTGGGATGCTACGTTTTCATTCCCCAGCTTGGCTCTTTCCCGATTCGAATTCTGGGGCTTCCGTGTAGAAATCCCCCTTTGGAGCTGTTGTTTGGGAGGCGGGGGACACCCCAGATTTTTCCATGAGCACCCCCTGTACGAATCACTATAACCACACTTCCTGCTTGTCTCTGAGCCTCTGCCCCACCGTGCTTACCTCTGAATTGCCTCCGTCTTCTTTCCCTTCTCCCGGTTTTCCAAATGGTCCTCCAGGCCTTCCCAGGGCTGGCATTCAGACACGCAGATCTTGGCTCCCGTTTTGCATGAATATTTGACCTTGGGTAGAGCTGTTTGCCAGGCTGGATGTGTGTGTCTGCATTTAATCACTGGGAGAGCCCAAGCCTCGAGAAACCATGGAGACCCAATCCCCCTCGCCCCTGCCTGGAGACGGCAATGAACTTCTGAGGAAGAGCTAATCGATAAATTGAACAAACAAGTCGGGCGGCTAACCCTCTCTGTCAGGACCTTAATTACAATTGCGGAGATAAATTGGGGCGGTGGAGGGGGATCGCAGGAGCTGGGAAGGAGGTGGGGAGCTTGCAGCAAGTCCTGATTTCTCGGTGGGTAGCAGGGGGGGCAGAGTGACGTTTTCCCCTCAAGGGGGCTGGGATTTGATTTCTGGGAGGTCACAAGAGACGGGAGATGGTCCAGCCACCTGCCTGGCTCTCTCTGCCCACAATGAGCTAAGATCACGGAGGGTTTGCCCAGCTGGGCAGACCCGGCACCTTGGAGAACCCCCCTGTGAAATTATTTTGAAAAGCATCGGTGCCTCTTGGCTGTAGGAGACCGGGCTACACTCCTGGGCCAAGAACCCAAACGCCTCCCCTTGGCCTGTCCGTGACTCTGAAGGCCGGGGACCCTGGGCGGGTCGGCTGGCCCGGCAGCCCACCAAGGTGTCTCTGGTGTCCAGAGACGCCCCGCTTCTCCAAGACTCCCCTTCCCCCAGGGGGAGAAGCTATCGCCTTGGAATACATATTTTAGTTAGAAAAATAAAAAATTATAGAAGATCTATTCACTCCTGCAGACAGAATAAAACTCAAGGCGAGCAACAAGGAGAATAAAATGCAGACCCTTCTCCTCAAATCACCTCCCAGGAAAGACTGATAAGACCACGGTGTCTGTTTGAGTGTCATTTGCTCGGGGGGCCTCCTGCTCCCGGCTTTATAATCACGGGAGGGAGTGTGCGCATGTGCGTGCCTGTGTGTGTGTGTGTGTGTGTGTGTGTTTAAGACGGAGAGCAGGCAGCAGCAAGCAGCGAGCTGCCTGCCTTGGGGCCGGAATTTTCCACGGCGGTAAATAAATCTCCCGTCTGCTGAGAGGTGGCTGCAGAGAGACAGGCGCGAGGTGCTGGCGTCAGCTCGGTGTTTACCGCACACACAGAATATTTACAGCTCCGTCTTCGGTGTGAAATGTGGCTCTTCCAGACCCACGAAGGTCACCGGAATGTCAGGAGAATTTATGGTGTTTTATAGCACATGTGTGCCGGCAGGCAAGGTGACAGGACCGTGTTCCCTGTCCCCAGTGCACAGAGACACCCACGGAGGGAAAGAGGGAGCAGCTGACTGAGACCCGGCGCCCCCCCATCACGCGCGTGTCTATGCCAGTGTGAATCCATTTGTCCATGTGCGTGTAGACCATATGCTCCTCCAAGGCTGGGGACGGGAGGTTAAAGTGTGTGGGAGAGAACAATTAGAAGGCGCATGAATCACAAACAATTCGGTGTCTGCGTCTACTGTCGGGGCTAATCATCTCTGGGGTTTACATAAGAGATTCTGCATTCATTAAATCCAGTGAGTCCGCGAGTGGATCGTTTTCTAGATTTCAGAATCCTCGCGCTGGGGCGGGAACCTCAAGATAATAAAATCATTGCTGTCGTTTTTAGTTGAGGAAGGCAAAGCTGAGGAATTTTGTGTGATGTGCCTGTGCGTTAGTGGTGCGGGGGGGGGGGGTTATTTTGGACATCAGCTCTTGGAAGCCTCTGGAAAAGCTGGAGGCGGGGGGGGGGGGGCCCCCGGAAGAGGCAGGCTTGCTATTGTTTCCCGTGTTGATTGTGCGTCACGGCTATGGACTTTGGTGCTGGCGCTGGTCCGGGTCCTCTTGAATTTAGGCAGGTGATGACCGGTTCCTCAGCCCCTCGCACCGCGCACAGGACAGGGACAGAGACGGGGGAGGGGGAGGGTACCTGAAGTCGGGGGTCAGCGCTGTGGCTCTGAGGCCACAGAGGAGAGAACTGCAAAGCCCCTGGCTGGGAGGGGGGGGAGGTTCCATCAGGTAGGGTGTGGGAACTGCCTCGCTAGGAGGGGGAGGGTCCCCGCCGCCGCAGCTCACGGCTCCGCCCCCGGCTGGTCCATGGCTCCGCCCCTGGCTGTTCCACGGCTCCGCCCCCGGCTGGTCCACGGCTCCGCCCCTGGCTGTTCCTCTGCCGCGTGATACTGGCCTTGTCCCTTCTCTCTCCAGACCCGGCCGCGCTCTCTGTAGAAGTATGTCGTTGAATTAAGTGATCTGCCACCGTTCTGGAGTTTTCCAGCCCTAAGGAGGAAGCGGGCACCCCGTCTGAGACAGCGCTACCGTGGAGTCTGTGCTGACGTTTGGAAGGAAGTGAGGGTGGAGGTGACAGAATTGTCAGAAGTACAGGAAAACGCACAGGGTGCAGGGACGCTTCTCTCTGTGGCCCCGTGTCGGTGAGCAGAGACGGGCGGTGGACGTCCATGCGTGGTCACAGGAGAGGGGACTGTCACCCATCCACCCTCGGAGGCCCATGGATCTGGAGCCAGCCAGCTGAGCCTGGGGGTCGGGGCACCCTAGCCGTCGGGTACCGCCCCCCACCGCTTATCGAACACCAGGAGGTGTATCGCGGGGGGACCCAGCGACACGGGACACGTGGGCAGCGTGGCCACCGGCCGGACGCGCTGGGAAGGGCTCACACCCTTGCTCGGCTTTCCCATCGAAGACGCGCCCCCGAATCCGATCATGCGGGAACTTCAGAAGGACCTAAATCGAGGGACAGTCTACACGGTAACTGGCCTGAATTCCTCAGAAACATCGTGGTCAGGAAACACCAGGGCGCGGCGCTGTTTCAGATGGAAGGAAGCTCAAAGGGCAGGAGAAGCCGAGTGCGGCTCGCCGGCCCGGGGTCGGTCCCCGGGTCGGGATGCACGTGACGGGAAAGGGCATTATTTGGATAACTGATGGAATCTGAGTCGTGTCCGAGGC
>PISW01015421.1:0-16935 GCA_004023785.1 Mungos mungo
GGGGGGGGGGGGGGGGGGAGGAATATCCCTGATAGGTGTTTGAGTCCTAACTCAGAGCTTTGGAGAACTCCCTCTCCCATGTGGCTCCATCTTAAGTGACCCGGTTCTGAGTGTTTTGCATCTCCAGTGACAAAGGCCGTAGCTCTCCCAGTATTGGTCCTGTTAGTGTCAAGAGCCCAGGTGCCCGACCCCAGATCCTTCACAGGATGGTAAGAGGGTTTCAGTGAAGCCAAGGCCCTTATCTTGTGCTGAGGCGGGGGAGCAGGGGCCCAGTAGGCATGTTCAAGCAGGAGGCGGGCCAGGGCCAAGGCTGAGCGTGGCCACAGCTATTGGCCTGATCGTCAGGGCCCTCGGGAGCGAGCGTTCCTCCATCCGGGGAGGTGGAGCCGGGAGTTAGCTCCAGGTGTGGACTGAGTTGTCTCCATCCCTGTGCAGGACTGAGAGCCTCAAGACCCTGATCTGTTATTCCCTCTTTCCTTCCCTCCCTTCTTCCTTCCCCTGGTACTTACTAGGACCCTATCTTCTGCCCCGGGTCTTGTCTGAGGCCTGGAGATAAGATGGACCAGACACACCTGGCCTTCCTGGGCCTCCGTGCTGGAGGGAGACAGTAAGCGGCAAATACACACAGTAATTACGGGCAGCGTCAGTGCCCTAACGGGCTGCCCAGCCGCGTGGGCCCAGGTGGGAGGTCTGAGCAGGAGAGATGCCAGATGGTTGAGCCAGGCTCCTTCTGAGGTCCGGGCGCTGGGAGGCTCTGAGGTCACTGTGACTGGAGCCACCAGCCCCCGCCAGCCGATCCCAGGGCCCCGACACCTCCCACCCTCCTCATAAGACTGAGGAGCTCTGCCAACCCCAACAGGGAAATCTTGAGTTTGATTTCTCTACGCTGACAGCTGCGCCGTGATGGATACTCTCTTGTTGGCAGGAAGAAAGTTCCGCGGAGGGAAAGTGGTTGTGTAGAGAGCCAGGTGTACCAGCAAGTGGGGGCCAGCCCGCCGCGGGCCCGGGAACACAGTGACCGGTGTCACACGGCCGTGCCTTTGGGCCCTCCCATCCCCCAGCAAGACCTCTGACCCTCTCGTTCCCCCCCTCCTCCATCTGCCCCCAACTCCGTAGCACCTCCCAGCCTGCATGGGGTCCACAGCAAGAGCTGGACTTCGGCCCGGGGGAGGAAGCTGCCCAGGCCACCAACGGCCACTTCGCTTTCCCAGCTGCGCCCTCGTCCAGGCTGGCTCTTTACAGAGTGAAACTGGGGTGCTTTCCATCCTTCCCTGCACACCCAGGCTGCTGAGACACGGCGAGCCCCACGTCTCCGGCATAAGCCCCTGGGGATCCCCCCTGACGGGGTGGGGGGTAGGACAGCCTGTCGTGGGCTCAGAGGGGAGGGGGCCCCACCAACCCCCAGCTGGGACTCGAGACTCGGACTCAGCGCCCAGGACGCCCACTAGGGGCCCAGCAGAGCCCGCGCCTCAGCACGGGTGGAGCTCCTAACTCCTGGGGGAGACCCGTGCACCCTGTTCCTCGGGGCTGCGGAGACCACCCAGCAGCCAGCCTGGCCCTGAGTCCTCCAGGACGCGGACCCCGCTGAATGCACCCTGTGCGGAGCACTTACGGGAAGACTTAAAATCTAAGGAGAGCTCCTCTGCCAAAGATCAGAGCGGACAAAACCCAGGATTCTGACCGCACGGTTCGCTTCTGCTTTTCTGAGGACGCGCTTGCTTCTCCGATGCGCTCCCTCCCGCTGTGACCTTTGAGCAATCACAGCACTTGTGTTCTCCCCCGAGTATTATTTCTCAGAGCTGCAAAGGACCCCGAGGACATGGAGGGACCCGGTCTGTGCAAGCAGGACCCTCCCAGTGAGCCAGTGAGCTCTCCGTGCGCGTGAAGCCACGTCTGTCGGCCCCGGCCGTGGGGAAGTGGGGGCAGGACGTGTCGGCCGGCTCAGGCTGCCACGGCAGAACCACAGACATCCATGGTCTCCCGGTGCTGGAGGCTGGAGGTCCAAGGTCCTGGGGTCAGCAGGGCCGAGTTCAGGGGAGGGCCCTCCTCCTGGCCTGCAGCCGCCTGCTGCCTCACAGTGTTCTCCACGCGCACGTGGTGGAAGAAAGCTCTAGTGTCTTTTTTTTAAAGGTTATTTATTTTGAGAGAGAGAGAGAGAGAGAGTGTGAGTGGGTGAGGGGCAGGGGGAGAGGGAGAGAATCCCAAGCAGGCTCCGTACCGTCAGCGCAGAGCCCCACGTGAGGCTCGGACATGAAACCGTGGATCGTGACCTGAGCCAAAACCAAGAGTCGGACGCTCAACCCCCTCTAGTGTCTTTTTATACGGACACCGGCCCCTTCAGGTCAGACCCCGCCCGCACAGTCTCATTCAGCCATGACTGCTTTTGCCGAATCCTCATCTCCAAATAGTCCAATCAGGATTCGGACTTCAACATAATGAATTTGGGGCAGGTGGGGGAAGGGACACCCCTGCAGTCCTAGCACAGAGCGATTCGGGCGGGGATAGAAAATAGTGTTCCCAAGAGGCCAGAGTACAGTGTGGGTCTAGGAGACCCCCCCCCAAAATATTAAATGTAAGTGTTCAGAGGGGAAAGGCGCAGGCCAGCTGTGTGGCACGGAAGAGAGCAGGGAGCCCTGGGCCGCGCCCACGCCTGCCCCCCACTCCTGCGTCCGGCGTGAAGCCCACGCTGGCAGGCGGCCCCACACCGAGGGTCCCGGCTGTGTGACCTTGGCCTTGAGTTAAGGTTGGTGAAGCATCAGTTATCCACAGGAGTGGGATTTCTTTTTGAAAACCAGCAGTCCTCACGTGACGTCTTTCCTAGGACACTCTCTACGTGTTCATACACGGCTTTCAATCAGTCAGGCTCATTACCATCCCTGCCCAGAGCCTGGGGGGGAACGGGGTGCGGGCAGATTTCATGTACTTCACGGAGCCGCGTTAATCAGACAGCCCATCTCAGGAGAGGAACTTCGAGCTCTCTTTGCATCCTGTGAGATTTTTAAAAATCTTGCCACGGGTATTTCTCTGCTCCCCGAGCCTGGTAGTTTCTGTTCTTTATAAAGAATGACATGGTGTCTGTCTCTGACAGGGACAACCGAGAACCCTAAAGGGAAAGGCGTCACAGAATTGGGCTGGGGTGGTTTTTTTTTTTTTTTAGTGTTTATTTATATTTGAGAAACAGAGATAGAGCATGAGCAGAGGAGGAGCAGAGCGAGGGGGGGGGGGGAGGTACAGGATCTGAAGCAGCTCCGGGCTCCGAGCTGTCAGCACAGAGCCTGACTCGGGGCTTGAACCCACGAACCAAGAGATCATGACCTGAGCCGAAGTCGGATGCTCAACCGACTGAGCCCCCCATCCACCCGGGATTGGGCTGTTTTAGATCAATTCTGGATCACATCATGAAGAGTGAGAGTTCCATAAGGATTCCAGAAGCTTCTCTCCTGTCCTCATGAAAAAACATAGCCTGTTCTTGCTCAGGACATCCCCACTGCCTCCACTGGGGGCGCCTAGGTGGCTCAGTCAGTTAAGTGACTGACCAGCTCAGGTCATGATCTCACAGTTGGTGGGTTTGAGCCCCGTGTTGGGCTCTGCAATCTGGAACCGGCTTCGGATCCTGTCTCCTCTCTCTGTCTCTCCCCCGCTCACTGTCTCCCTCAAAAATAAACAAATATTAGCAAACTTTTAAAGGAGCCCCCTACCTCCTCCTATACCAGCTCAGCTGGGTTTTTGAGGCCCCTACAGGAGCTGAAAGGTCTGGGGGGGGTCTCCCCTGACAGAGCAGGAGCCCAGGGGCTCAAGGCTGTGTCTGCCGTGCTCACCCCCAAACGCCCAGGGCCCAGCACAGTACCCGGTGCAGGGCCAGCTCGGAGCGTTTGTCGAATGCACGCACGGTGCACCCGTGAGCTGAGAGCATCTGGGAGGCGAAGCTACGTTTTCACCAGGCCTTGCCGCTTGCTCCCCCAGCTCCTGTACCAAGAGTGGGCGAGTTACGGCGTCTTCTATAAGTACCAGCCCATCGACCTGGTCAGGTGAGAGGGGGTCTCCAGGCGCGGGCAGGCCAGGCGCTGGTTGGCAGCCGGTTGGATGAGCGTCCCCGTGCGGTTTCACGACACTGAATACTCCGAACCTGGGAGCCTGTCTGAACTTGAGCTTGGGTAGGGGGCCCGAGCCGCAGATTCTTTCCCGGCCAGCTCACCCCCTTCTCCCAAAGCCGCGGCCCGGCCCCACCCCACTGGGTGATGGGTGAGGTTTCCCCATCTCTGGGTTGGGAGGAAGGACAGAGCCGTGCTCTCTCCCCGGGGCAGGAAGGGAAGTGGAAGAGGCGATGTACGTCCTGGGGGGACTTGTAGACGGGAGTCCAGCTCATCAAAATTCATGGAAGCCCCTGGAGGTGCCAGAGACCCTAAATATGTTCTCTTGGTGCCTCTGCGCTCATGCTGAGGGGACGGCATGACATCCTCCGGGACCTGGGACGGAGCAGACAGCCCCCCCCCCCGTAGCCCTCCGCCCCACTGGCAGCGCCCCAGCTTTCCAGGGCCCGAGCGCACCCCCAGTCCTGCTCGGGGGAAGCCGGGGCCCAGTTCGAGCTGCTCCTTTTGCGGGGCGGGGAGGGGTGCGGGGCGGTCGCAAATGGGTGTCCGTCTGCCCCCTGGCGCAGGAAGTACTTTGGCGAGAAGATCGGCCTGTACTTCGCCTGGCTGGGCGTCTACACGCAGATGCTCATCCCCGCGTCCGTGGTCGGGGTCATCGTCTTCCTGTACGGATGTGCCACCGTCGACGAGAACATCCCCAGGTAGGCGGGCGCCCGCCCTCGTCCTGGCACTCAGCCCCCCCCCCCCCCAGGGAGCCACCGCCACGGACCCGAGAGCTCGGGGGGCGCCAAGTGAGCATCCGGCTCCTCCTCGTTCTTTGGAAGGTTTTTCTTCCCCTTCGAGTTTCCAGTCCCCGTGCGGGGAGAAAATGCACTCCTCCCCGGTGAGCTCAGGGAGTGACACCCACGGCCTGCCCGGACTCCGCCCCGGGGCCGCTCTTCTCGGCTCCAGCCCCCCTTGTCCCCAGAGCTCTGGGACATGGCGAACGGCATCCCCCCGACGGGCCCGTCGGGCACAGGCAGCTCGTGGAGGAAGCAGCCCGGGGTCCCCGGGGCGGCCTGGCCTCCTGCTGGGGTGTGTTTCTCCCCAAGTGGCAGCCAGAACATGAGTCAGGCAGAGGGAGCCTGGAGGCCGCTTCTCAGGGAGCACAGGAGCCTCGTCCTTTCCGTCCGGTTTCTTGACTCGCTGACACTGAGCCCGAGGGAGCTGTGTCGAATGCGGGAGGACAGGCCCCCGCCTCTGTCGGGGCCCCGCTGGGGACGCCCGCCGGCCTTCTGCAGGCCTGCAGGCTCTCGGGGAGAGTCTTCGGTTATATTTCTTACGACGCAGCCCAGTGTGTCCGGAGCAGGGCTGTGGCTCGGAAAATCCCTCTGTGGTTCTAGTCAGTAAAGATCAAGTGAGTCTTTACCTGGCCAGGAAAGTGGCTCCTTACAAAGGGCCATGCCCGGCAAAGTTTTGTATAAGTGTATATGTGTGAGTAACGCCTAAAGTATTCCGCACGGGAATCAAAACGGTAAAGGAATTTGGCTTACGGCCCCTCCGGGGTTATTTTGGACACCGACAGGCCAGAAGAAGCCTGTGCCTTTGTTGGCTAATGTGACCTGAGGTCGCCATGCTTGGGTCTGTCTGTCTGTCTGTCTGAGTAGCCTAGGCGTGGTGGGGATTTAACTCCAGAGCCCGAGGGGGATGGCCCTGGGGCCTTCTCCACCTTGCTTCTCCCTCCCCTGGAGGGCAGCCCACGAGGCTCTGCCCTGGCAGCTGTGTGCTTCCCTCCGAGGGTGCCCAGGTCCCCCAGGCTGGCGCCACGGCCTCCGGACACGTGCAAGGCAAGCGGCATTTACTGGGGATTCCAGAGGAATCTCGGGGCTTCTCGGCCTCTGCCCCATTGGTGCTGCGGGCGAAACGGGGTGTGTGTCCCTCCTGGAGCCCGATCCGCCCATCCGCCCTGCCCGCCCCCCGGCCGGGAGCTGCCTGCCGGCCCCGCCCCGCCATGCACTCCTGAGAACAGACCTTGCCGCTCCTTGTCTTTATTTTGGCTGCAGGTGATAAAGGGCGCGGCACAGGGTTTAAAACCAGCAGAAAAAGGCTTTTTGTCTGGCTGGCCTTGTTTATGCCAACCGGGAGGAGGTGGCAACCCCCACTCCGGGCAGGCAGAGCTGCGGGCCTGGCCCTCCCTGACCCTCCACCCAGTCAAGGTGGCCGCAGGCCGCCCTCCCCATCCCCCACTCCCACCCCCACCAACCACGCCTGCGCACTGCCCACCGCCTGGGTGTGCCCACCTCCTCCTCGCCCCCAACACACATACTCTCCAGGCCACACAGATTACAAAAGCCAGAGCCAGCTGCTGCCACCAAGGTCCTGTCGCCCACCGCCTGGGTGTGCCGGCTTCCCCTTCCCCCCACGCTCGCGCACTCACGCCCCCAGGTGCCCCGAGGCGGCAGCCTTGCCACTGTCCAGCTTCGTGTGTCCAGGGCCCGATCCATGCCCAGCGTGCACGGCATGTACACAGTGTCACCAGCTGGCGAGTGTAACTGAGAAGGGAGACGCGAGCCAGAACACCCGCGTGCGGCTGAGCAGGGTCCCCGAGCAGGTGTCCCTAAACACCGGCTGCCACGGGCCAGGCACGGTCGGTGCAGAAGATGGTGTGTGTCCGGAACAAAACACAAAAACAACCCCCCGGCCAGCCCCTGGGAAGGAGCAGGCCTGCCTGACGCCTGTTCATAGCTCCGTGCCTTGTCTTCGTCAGCAGGGGGGTAGTTCAGGGCAGGCCAGCGCTGGGAGGGCCTTGCGCAGGCCCCTCTCATCTTCCAGAAGGGGAAACTGAGGCTGAGGCTGGAGGGCCTGGCCAGGGGCACAGAGGGCGGGGTAGTCACAGGAGGACCCGGGAGCAGTAGGTGAGAGCCGTGCAGAGCGTGGGCCTCACAGATGGAGACCAGGACCCGGTCCCCACTCTGCTGTGTGACCCTAAGCAAGTTACTTTCCTCCCTCCCTGGACTTGTTTCTTCATCAGTGAGGATGGGGTGATACTTGCCCCCAAAGCTGTCTGGGCTCTCGTAGGCTCCTGCTCCCGCAGCTGATGGCCTTGGAATTGTGGGACCTGCCAGCGTCAGCGGCGTGCGGTCCGCACGGGCCGAGTCCTGACGCACCCCGGTCCCCTCCCTTCCAGCATGGAGATGTGTGACCAGAGACACAACATCACCATGTGCCCGCTGTGTGACAAGACGTGCAGCTACTGGAAGATGAGCTCAGCCTGCGCCACGGCCCGGGCCAGCCACCTCTTCGACAACCCCGCCACCGTGTTCTTCTCGATCTTCATGGCCCTCTGGGGTGAGTGGAGCACCGCCGCCCGGGCTGGGGGCGGGGGGCGCTCGGGATGGGCCAATGGGGCGGGGGGGTCGGTGGAAACCACGCCCCATTTCTTGCCATGTCCCCAGTGCAGACTGGCTCTCCTGACCCAGCCACGGGCCCCTTATGAAAAGCCGAGGGAGGTGCTTTGCTCTTAGAAACGACCCTCTTCCCTGGGACCAGGGTCATCGGCCCAGGAAGGCAGGTGCTTCGGAACTAGGGGTGCCAGGCGACACAGGGAAGGCTGGCCGGGGCCCGGCCCTGGGGCACATCTCTCGTTCGGTCCTCAGAGCCTCCCTGCAGGGCCCGCGTGCCCGCTTTACGGGGGAGGACGCCAAGGCCTAGACACAGCATCACTCAGCTCTGGGGCGTCCAAGGCAAGGATCTATCCTGCTTCCAGGGCCGTCCGAGTCCAAGGCATAGGATGACGCTTCCCTACCCCAGCACCCGGCTCCGACGTCGGGGGTGGTGGCTCGTGGCCGGATGCGTTTTGGCAGGTGTCTTTGGATTAGCAGACTGGCCCGTTCCCCCTCTGACGTCCTGGGTTACAGCTTTGCCGGGGGACCGGGGGTTCGGGCGCTGGGCAGCAGTGTGCAGACCTGTCCCCTGGGCGCCAGAGCCCCGGTCCTTTCTTCCAGGGGCCCCCATCTAGTAGGTGACAGAGCTGGGCACAAAGAGGGCACAGGCCAAGAGGCCTGGAGGAGGAAGTCAGGATGGACTTCCTGGAAGAGGTGTGAACCCCTCGAGCTGAGCTCTAAAGATGTTGAGGGCAGATCTGTGGTGCAGGGACTCGGTGGAGAGACAGAGCGCCCTGGGGACAGCCCTGCCGGTACCCCCTGGGTTCTCTCGTCACTGCCACATGGCCCTTCCCGGGCTCTGCACACCCAGCGTTGTCCCCGTGCGTGCTGGGCATGGGTGGGGCAGGACTGGGCCGAGAAGCTGCTCAGTTTGCAGATGGGGACGGAGGCTGGTGGTTTTTACCTGTCAGTGTGGCTTAGACCCACGCGGATCGGCCAGACAAAATTCGGTACAGCGCTCTGTTTATAAGCGGACAGGATGTCCGAGATGCAAGCAGAGCCCTCGATTCAGGAGGATTCCTCGGAATCTCCAAACCCTCGAGGTCGGGACCTGCGCCCCGCAGCTGCCCCGGGGGTGCCGGCCGGAAGCCCAGGGAAGTGTGTCGCAGCAGGAGGGAAGGGACAACAGGCAGGGTCTCCGTCCGCAGCAGAGCAGGGCTGGTGCCCAAATCCTCACCAGGCCTGCACCCGCCCCTGCACGGCCCGGCAGCCCCCTCCCCTGCCCGCGAGAGTCTGTTCAAACCCAAGGTGGTGTTTGAGAGAATCTTCAGTGAGGTCAGGGAGCACCAGGAGCAGGGCCGAGGGCACTGCCTGGCCTGGTTTGCCTGGAGCAGGGGGCTCCTGTGGCTGAACCTGGGTGCTCGGAGGCGGGGCAGGTGACCTGCGAGGTGTCTCATTGAGAGAGCAGCTCGGTGTCCTGACGGGGTCTCCTTCCCCGAGGCCTTGTACCGTGCGCTGCAGCCCCCCCCTCCTCTGCCTGCTTGGCCAGGGGTGGCTCTCAGCCCGCCCTGTGGCTCCTTGCCCATCAAGGTCCTGGGGCCTGTGTGGCTGCCAGCCCGCACCCACCAGTGGTCCATTGGGTGACCCATGAACAAAGGCGACCTCGAAGGGCCAAGCTCCTGAGCTGCTAGGAGGGGGCTCAGTGCCCCTGTGACTGTCGGCCCAGGCTGCCCAGTGGGCATTTAAACCCCTGGGGACTCGGGCCCCACCTCCACCACGTCACCCCCTCGACACTGGAACTCACGGCCTCCCCGTCCATGAAACGGTGTGGCGAGGGCCAGAGGTGCTGGCTGCAGAGCCTCGGCCACTGCTGGGCATGCTGCTGACCCAGTAGGGGTCCTGCCACTGGCTCACTCCCCCTGACAGTGCTGCTACCATGCGGGGCGGGTGGGGAGTAAAGATGTGTTTGAGCGTCTGGCTGAGGTGAGTGGCCTGTGCTCAGGAAGCCTGGGAGGCAAAACTGATATGTCACTGCCCTTGGAAGATTATAATCCAGATTCAGGTGGGAGCAACGTGTGCAAAGGCCCTGTGGTAGGGGTGCAGAGCCTGGTACAGGAGGATCCCAGAGACCCAGCAAGGGCCACTGTAAAGAACTTAGCGTTCTCACGGGGACGAATCAGAAGCCAGCGCAGTCAGCCTCCTGTGCCAAAGGGGTGTTTGTGTCTTAATTCTGGACTCAGAGGCAGCAAATGCAGGGGAAGCTTGGGAAAAAGTCAAGGGAGCTGCAGTGGGGACAATGGCCGGGGCTCTCACTTGTGCCCACAGTGAGCTCCGTGGCAGGTGCTTGGGCCACTGGCGAGAGGCCGGGGATCCCGGAGGGGACACAGCACGGCCGAGCGGAGAGAGGGAAGGATCAGATCAGCTGTAGGAGACCGTGTCACCATCCTCCCCAGCCCCGGCTCCCCGCTGTTGTCCCGCCCAACCCACTTTCCCAGGGTGGGGGCTCTAAGAGGGACCGCCCCCAGGCTTGAGCTGACTCTGCAGAGAAAGGACTCGGGCTTTTGTCGCCTCCCTGCCACGGGAGTGCAGCACCCCCGCCCCGCCCCGGCGCAGGAGCCAGGCCTGTAAGGGTGTCGGCCTCCTGGGGTCTGCTTGCCCGGGCGGGGCCTCTGGACAGGGAGCCAGCAGGCCCCCGAGTCCCCAGCGCCGTCTTCCCGAGGCCGGCCTCGCACGCGCCAGCCTCCCCAGCCATCGTGAGTTCCCGGAGGCGGCCTTTCTCCACCAGCAGCGCTTTGTGTCCGTTTTCTCCGTGTCTGCGGAGACGCTGTCCCCAGGCAGGGCCGCGAGCAGAGGCCCCGGGTGCGCGGCGCGGACCGGGCCGTCTGACTCTACAGTTAGCACGCTTTGGGCTGGAAGCTGCGGGCGCGCAGGCCCCTGGGGCAGGTGTCAGGTCGGCTCAGCCCAGGGGCCCCGAGAGCTCCGTGCTTCCCGCCATCGCCAGTGTCGTCCTGAGGCCCAGCGCCTGCACGGCCGCCTGCGGGAGTGCACGCGGACACGTGCGGGGCTCTGTGCTCCTTCCTGGGCAGTCACCCCAGAGGGGACGCAGGCCGCGCCCGAGTCTGGGGGGGGGCCAGTCAGCGCCCGGCGGTCAGGAAGGGGCCGGCGAGGCTTGTCCCTCGCTCGCTGGGCTCTGAGCGGCCCCAAGCACCCGCAGCCCGTGCACACTGGGGAGAGAGCATATGCAGGACTGTCGGTCCGCCCTGGCCCCTGGGGACCCCTGCCCTGCTCCCCGAGTGACAGCGTCCGGGCCCGTCTGCCCCGCACGCCTCAGCAGAGGGTCTCGGCCTCCCTGTGGTCCTCACGCTGGGTTCCTGCGGGCCTCTCCTGGGGTCCCCGCCAGACAGGACGGCTGCCCCGGGACGCGGGTGTAGAGAGGGGGCACGCCTGGACACAGCACCCGCTCCGGGGCTCCCGCCCTGAGCCCGTCCACGCGTTCTGTGCCACACGCATCACCTAGGCCTAGCTTGGCTTTAAAACGGCCTCCGTCCTTTTACCGACCTCACTTTCAGGGGTTTGCCTGCAGGATCGGGGAAGACAGGCGCTCTGCAGGAAGGCTTGAGGGGCCGAGCGGGGGGCTTCCCAGCGGGCGAGGTGGCTGTGTTAGCGGGTCAGTGCGCACTGTTGGCAGAGAAGTGCCTGGGAGCCTGGGACCCGGCGAGGTATGGCCGAGCGGGGCGGCGAGGCGGCTCTGAGGCTCCAGGGCGTCTGCTCAGTGGGAGGTGGACAGACGCAGCACAACCTCATGATAGATGCTGTCGCTTCTGTTTATGGCCACAGGCGTTCAGCCTTCCACACAAGTTCGTTTATGAGATCGGGGCCACCAGCCTGGGGGGAGAGGGGGACTTCCAACCATGAGCACTGTGCAGCGCTAGGCGACCTCTCCCAGGGCAGTAGTGAGCGCCCTGCTCCAGGAGGCATTCAAGCTGGGGTGACTGCACACATGGGGAGGTGACATCCTCCTGTGTCACCCACTGCCCGCCCTTGGCCATCTGGACCCAAAGCCCTGCCATCGCTCCTTGTTCTCAGCCAGGCCTTCCTCAAGACCCCGGCACGGGGCGGCTCCCCCCCCCCCCCGCCCCTGTGTGTGGCCCCAGGAGGCTCCGGGCAGAGGCTGCAGCGCCTGCTGACTGGGCGCACAGCCTCCCCGGTCCCCGCTCCCGCTGCCAGGTCCCGCGCTGGGTGGGCTCTGTCTGCACCAGGCTGGCCACACGGCGCCTGTTCCCAGCGCCCTTCCCAGGTGGACCCGGCTTCGGGGCTCTCCGCTCAGTCACCCACCAGCCGCGCGACCGCAGGCAGTTGCTTCTGCTCTCTGGGCCCCAGAGTCCCATCTGTAAAACAGAGATCACAGTACAAGCCATCCGGGGGGCTGTCGGGAGCCGTGGGTGCGTCACTCCTGGTGACGTCCTCGGGGCTGTGCCCACTCCACTTGTCATGCTGTGTTGGCTGTCACGTTGGCTCAGCGAGCACTTGGTTTTTTGAAAATGTGAAAGCGGCCTGGACCCTAGGGGGCTGGAGCTCCAGTGTCACCCTGTCAGATATGTCACTTCACCCCGTTCAGGAGGGACCTGCGCCCGCCAGGCACCTCGCTAAGCAGCTTAGCTCTGAGACTCAGTAGTGCCTCCAGTGGCTGTAGGAGGTCGACCGCGTTATTACCCTGTTTGACAGATGAGCACTTTAGGGTGACTTTCCTAGTCTTTCTGGCGAACCAGAAAGAAGAGGCAGACGTGAGACTTGAGCCCCAGCTTCCTGATTCTCCAGCCCCCTGCTTGGCCGCCCTCCCTCCTCCCCTCTGCCCGCACTGCGGACCCTCCCCAGCTACACACCTGCTCGACACCGGCCTCTCCTGCTCCCCACGGGTGACTTCAGCCCTGTTCTCACCCGGACAGCTTCCCCATCTGCCCCTAAATACGCCTCCCTCCCCCCTGAACCTGCCCCGAGGGCTGACTGTGTGCCAGACCCCGGGAGAGAGCACTGCTGCAGATGACCCTGGAGCGGGGGCTGATGGTTATTCTCCGATGGGGACACTGCAGCACAGAGAGGGGCTGGTCTGCCCCAGGTCACTCACTAACAGATCTACAATCAACGGGACAGACCCTGCCCTGGCCCGTCGGTTTCCTCTGGTCCCCTCTCTCCTTGCAGACACGCCCCAGCTCTGTTCTGTGTGCTCCTGGCGGAGCAGAGAGTCTCCCAGAGCTGGTCGTGGGGGGGGGGGGGGGCAGGCAGGGAGCGACGCTGCTCCGCAGGCCAGCTCTGCAGGGACCGGGGCACACTCCGCACAACTGCCCCGGGAAGCCAGCGTGCTCCGTTCCCACTTCTTTCAGCGCCTGCTGTATGCAGGGCAGTGCCACTTTGTAGCCCCAGAGAAGTTGGCCAGCCCTTGCCAGTTTCAGCCCTCCCCAGTGCCCGGCCCTTGATAGAGAAGCCTATGCTTCCATCCTCCCAGGATGTACAGAACCAGGCAAATCTGTGTGCTGGCCGCCCCGCCCCCACCCCGCGCACACCCCGTCCGCCTCCCCTCCACCATCAGGAACAACAGTGTGCCTGTGTGTCAAGTGCAAGTTCAGCCACACACTCCCGTTTGCGGGAAAGAAAACAAACCAGCCACACCGCTCCCGTGGAGTGCTCACTTCAGGGAAAAAAGGAGCTTATTGTGAATCAGATGGAAGGAGCCCGGGGGGCCGGGGCGCGGGTGGTGCGGTCCAGCCCCGCCTGTGGGCGGTGGGCGGAGGGCGGAGGCGCCGCCCCCTCGGGTCCGGCCTTTGCACAGTCCCTGTCACGCGTAATTAGCCTCGAGGCCTCGAGGCTCGGGTTTTAAGTCCTTTATTCAAGTATTTGTTCATTTCCCCGTAGGGGATCGTTTTCCCACTGTGCCTCCTTTCCTGCCTCCCTTCTGTCCCGGCTGCTGACATTTCTGCTGGCACAGGGCACCGCCGCCCCCAGACCTGCCCCCAGCAGCGGCAGGAGCTGGGCCGAGTCCCCTCCCGCTGCCCCGACCCCGTGTCCGCTCCGCGATGGGGTCCACGGGCCCAGGCAGGACATGCTGGTCCCGGAGGCGTCCGCAGCCTGCCGCCTGGGACACGTGACGTTTCAAAGCCTCCGATAAGGTGCCACACAAAGCAACGTGGAGCCCCATTTAGCTATTTGCTGGGATCGATTTTCTGCAATTAGGGCATAATGATGGGGTTTCAACGGCTTGTCAGTTCCGTGCTGAACAAAGCAGGTTGTTTGATCTGAGCCCCGGCTGCGAGGAGGTGCGGAGAGGGGGCTCTGACCTTAATGAGATGGCAGAGGTGTGACTGAGACCCCTCCCAGGGCTGCGCCCAGCCGGGACCCCCACGCCAGCAGGGAGGGGGCGTAGGGCAGCTCTGCGGCCAGTGGGGGCTCGTGCGGTGACTCCTGTTTGGGGTGAGGAAGCAGGGACTCGGCGGGGAAGCGAAGCCCCCGCTCTGTGCTCAGGGGCGTTTCCACGGCCCCTGCCGGCCCTGCGGCTCTCGGGGTGCATCTGGGCCCCACACGGAACGCTTGCAGGCCGCGTTTCAGGGAGACTGCGGCCCTGGGTCAACCCCAAGCCCTGCCTCCCCCCAGGGGACAGGGATGGGCAGGGAGCAGGTGGCAAAGGTTTGGGAGGACAGACGACAGAAAGGTCACCGTTTCCAGACCCTCGCATGCCTATCTGCGGCGTGCCGGGCCTGTTCCGAGTGCACGTTTCCTGGTGCCCCGGAGTCTGAGTCTTAAGGAGCCCCCAGTCTGCCTCCCTACACCACCCCCCGCCCCTGGCCTTGGCAACCGCCAATCCGCCTTCTGTCTCTGTGGATTTACCCGTAAACGTTCTGGATGCTTCCTACAAGTGGGACCCCACCATGTGTGCCTTTATCCAGACCTGACACGGTGGGGATCCTTCCACCAGAGCCAGGTCCTGGAAACGATCGCCGCGGAGTCATGGAGCCCCCAGAGCGGGCTCTGTGATCAAGGCCCCTGTGTAGACGGGGGGCGGGGGGGGGGTGCAGGGGCGAGGTGGTCACGTGCCCAGGCTCACCCGGGCCCAGGTGGGTCCTGAGTCCTGCGCTCACCTGCCACCTCTGGGCTCTGCTACGAGAACGTGTTTGTCTAGCATTGTGTTGCGAAGACAATGTCTGAAGAAGGAAGGATTATAGTCCCAGCACCTGCTTCCGTCCTGGCCCGGCTCCCTCGGAGGTGTGGGACTCCGTGCCTGCCAGCCTCTGGGCTCGCCTCCCGGGCCCGCTCTGCCGGCCTTCGGTGCCCTGGCCGCGGTCGGCACACAGCTTGCCCTCAGACGGGTGGGAAGCCACCACCCGACCCCCGGCCAATCCTGGCACCAGTTCTGGGTCCGGGCTTCCTCTACTTTAGTTGTCACACCGGCAGGAACCTCACGGGGCAGAGAGGGGACCTCGCTGGACCCGCCGCTGTCCACGTGGCTGGGGTGGGGGTGGGGCGCAGCAGCACAGCTGGGAAGGAGGGAAGGACAGACCCTCAGCTTCTCTCTGCCTTTACCCAGCCCAGCTGCTTTGAGCTGAGACCCCAGGACTGGCCCCCGGGCCCAGCGAGAGCCCCTCCCCCTGCTGCCGGCCACGCCTCAAGTCCGCAATAACAGTGCCCGTTGGCTCCAAAGCCAAGTGGCTGCCCCAGGGCCGGGGTCCAGCGGGGGCGCCTGGGGGACGTCTGTGGCCAAGTAGGGAAGGTACACCTGACCTGACCTCTGCTCCAGCATCTGGTGCCAATGCTTCCGATTTTTAAAGAAGCAGGAAATGAATTATTTTATATCAGATGTTTTCATTTCTTCAACATAACTGAAGCCAAATGAGGCTGGTCTGTGTACCAAATCCTCTCCAGGCCTCTGGGCTCCAATCTTGGTCCTTGACACAGAGATCTCTGGGAGAGGATCCTAGTGTCTGTCTTAAGATCTCACAGCACCTGGGTGGCTCAGTCAGTTGAGCATTCAACTTCGGCTCACGTCATGATCTCAACGTTCATGGGTTCGAGCCCCACATCGGGCTCTGTGCTGACGGCTCAGAACCTGGAGCCTGCTTCGGATTCTGTGTCTCCTTCTCTCTCTGCCGCTCATGCTTTGTCTGTCCCTCTTTCAAAAATAAATAGACATTAAAAGTTGTTTTTGAAATAAAAGATTTCATGCAGAAATTCTAAGCAAGAGTGTCTGGGATCAAACACCAGTGCCCAGCTGGCTGTGTGACCTTGGGGAAAGCAGTTAAACTCTCTGTGCCTTTGCTTCCTCATCTGTAAAATGACAATACGAGTTTGCTCTGAACATCAGACTGCTCATTTTCTCTGTGATGATCATTCCCTTAGAGACAGACTCTCACGTACTCGTTCAGAGGCCAGTCAGGAATAGTGATTAAGTGTGGATGCCGGGACCAAACAGATCCTGGTTCAAATCCCAGCCCTGCTGTTACCCTGTAGTTGACCTTGGGCACTGCATGGAACCCCCGGGTCTCTGTGGTCATTGGCAGATGTGAGCGAGGCCACTCCGCCTGCGCGGCGTGCTGGTGAGCGTCGGGCTTAGCCGTCGGTGAGTTCCGAGCCCAGAGCGCGGGGCCGGGGAGTCCTTGTGAGCAGGTGGCCGTGTCAGCGCGCTGGCGGGTGGGCCGGCCCGGGAAGGAGAGGACGGGGGAGGCGGACGGGCGGGTAAACAGGCCGACCCTCGGGGGCGCCCTCAGCCCTCTGCACGTTCCCTCGCTCGCTCGGTCTGAGGACTCAGAGGAGGGGCTCCACTGCCGGCTGTACAGACAGAGGAGGGAGGTGCCTTCCAGAACGGGCGTCGGGCGGAGAAGCCCCGGGCGCTGCCTTCCCGGGAGGTCGTGCGGCCTCGGCCTGGCCTGCCCCCAGCCCAGCTTCCTCACAGCGGCCACGGCCACGCTGCTCGCTGTATGGTTGCCAGATGCTCCTTCATATGGCCTCCCATTCTGGTGGTTCTGCCAGCGGGAAGGCCCTGGAGATAGAAGACAGAGGGCCAGGGGAGGGACCCCGCTTCCCAGGGCGTCTCCGGCAGTGTGCTGGCTCCGCCGCTCTGACACCCACCGGAAGCCCCCCCAACTGTGATGCCGGCTGCATGGGGAGGCCCAGGGGGGCTCTGACAACACAGCCTCCTGTCATACCACCTCCCTGACCCGACCGGCCAGCAGCCTCCTGACCTCCGCCGCTCACCCTCCGCCCTTGTCTCCTCCGCTCTGCCACTGCCTGGGCCGCCAGTCCCACGACGAAGTCACCCCACTGCGCACACCTGGAGAGGGTCCTGCTTCCGGGCCCGGCGGGGTCAGCAGCTCACACTTAGAGCACACCCACTGTGCACAGACTCTGCAAACCCTGAGGCTCTTAGCACCCCTCCTTAATGCGGGGGAGGGGTGTCCGGACAGGGGGGGTGCTTCCAGATGGGGGGGGCTTCCACA
>PISW01015422.1:0-16932 GCA_004023785.1 Mungos mungo
AAAGAACCAACTCTTGGTTTCATTGATCTGCTCGACTGTTCTTTTGGATTCTATATTTATTTCTGCCCTGATCTTTGATTTCTTTTCTTCTGCTGGGTTTGGGGTGCTCTTGCTGCTTCCCTTCTAGTTCCAGTAGGTGCTCTGTTAAATTTTGAATTTGCACTTTTTCTAGTTTGTTGAGATTGGCCTGGATTGCAATGAACTGTCCTCTTAGGACTGCCTTTGCTGCATCCCAGAGATTTTGGATTGTTGTATTTTCATTCTCGTTAGTTTCCATATATTTTTTAATTTCCTCTCTGATTCACTGATTAACGCAATCATTCTTTAGTAGGGTGGTTTTTAACCTCCACATTTTTGGAGGTTTTCCAGACTTTTTCCTGTGGTTAATTTCAAGTTTCATAGCATTGTGATCTGAAAGTGTGCATGGTGTGATCTCAATTCGTTTATATATACTTATGGAGGGCTACTTTATGCCCCAGTATGTGATCTATCTTGGAGAATGTGCCACGTGCACTCGAGAAGAAGGTGAATTCCTAATTTCAGGATGCAGAGTTCTAAATATATCTATCCATTCCATCTGGTCCAATGTGTCATTCAGGTCCATTGTTTCTTTAGTGATTTTCTGTCTGGTTAATCTTTCCATTGCTATAAGTGGAGTATTTAAAATCCACTGCAATTAGCACATTCTTATCAATAAGATTTAGTTTTATGTATTTGGGTGCTCCTGAATTTGGCACATACACATTAATAATTGTTAGCTCTTCCTGATCTTCCTGATGGAGAGACCCTGTAATTATTATATAATGTCCTTCTTCATCTTTTGTCCAATATAAATATGGCTACTCTGGCCTTTTTTTTTTTTTTTTTTTACTTTCAGTCTCATGGTAGATATTTCTCCATCCCTTTACTTTCAATCTGAAGGTATCTTCAGGTCTAAAATGAGTCTCCTGTAGAAGCAAATAGATGGATTTGGTTTTTTCTATCCATTCTGCTACCCTGTGTTGGTGATTGGAGCATTTAGTCCACTTACATTCAGTGTTACTGAAAAATGTGTTTAGTTCATTGTGTTATCTGTAGGGTTCAAGCTTGTCATGGTGACTCTGGTACCTTGTATTCCTTGCAACATTTCCCTCATAAAGTCCCTCTTAGGATTTCTTGTAGGGCTGGTGTGGTGGTGATAAATTTTTATTTTTATTTGGGAAAATCTTTCTCTCTCCTATTTTGAATGACAGGCTTGCTGGAATGAGGATTCTTGGCTGCATATTTTTCCTGTTCATTACATTGAAGATTTCCTGCTGTTCCTTTCTGGCCTGCCAAGTTTCAGTAGATAGGTTTCCCTTTGTATTTTATGGCCCTTTTATCCCTAGCTGCTTTCAGAATTCTCTTTATCCTTCTATTTTGCCAGTTTCACTATGATATGTCATGCCAAAGGATGATTCAAGTTATGTCTGAGGGGAGTTCTCTGTGCCTCTTGGATTTCAATGTCTATTTCCTTCCCCAGGTTGGGGAAGTTCTCGGCTATAATTTGATCAAGTGCCCCTTCAGGACTTTTTCAAGAATTCTTATGATACAGATATTGTCCCACTTGATTGTATCCCTCAGTCCTTGAATTCTCCTTTTGTGCTCTTGGATCAATTTCTTTTTCTCAGCTTCCTGTTTTTCTATAACTGTGTCTTCTAATTTACCTCTTCTCTTCTCTGCCTCTTCAATCTGTGCAGCGGCTGCCTTCATTTTATTATGCACCTCATAGCATTTGTAAATTCGTCACAGCTATTTTTAAAGTCTGTAGTCTTTGTAGCAATTGTTTCTTATGACTTCCATGCTTTTTTCAAGCCCAGTGATTAATTTTATGACAATTGTAAATTCTTGCTCAGTTATGTTGCTTATATCTGTTTTGAGCAGTTCTGTGGCTGTGACTTCTTTCTGGAGTTTCTTTAGGGGAGAGTTCTTTCGCTTTGTCATTTTGGCCAGCTTTCTGTCTCTTGTCAGCTTTAAAAGCTCGCTATCCACTGTGCACCTGTTAATATTGCTATATTAAAGGAGGCTCATTGACTGTCCATGGCCTGTCATTTCAGGAAGTGTTCTTTTAATGGGGTCTCTCAGTTTCTCTTGTACTTTTGGTTATTTTATTTCCCTACTCAGTGATATATGGGATTCTCTGCCATGTGTACTTTGGCTTGTTTCTTGAGGTAGCCCTGAAAAGGAAAACAGACCAACAAACACACAAACAAGCAAACCAAAACTGGAAAGAAAAAAAACATAAAAGTGGGGGGAGACAAAGGACAGTCTAAAAGCATTATCCTGCCACTCCTCTTGGGCAGCAAAAAACATACCATCAAGAACACTTTACCCAGCAAGGTTATCACTCAGAATGGGAGAGGGAAGGAGACCAGAAACAGCTCAAGGAATTCACCACTGAGAAGCTAATGGAGGAGGAGGACCCTACATTCATCTCCCCCCAGGGATACAATTAAGTGACACATAAGCCTAAGGAGCCCAGAAAATGACCCAAAGACTGGCTGAACAAACTCCACAAAGAAGAGAAGAGGACATATTGAACATAGGGTGGGTGAAGTCATGGTCTGGGGGGCAAAGTGGACTGTCGCCATCCAGGTTTGGGAGGGAGCTGGCAGTACAGAGGAGGAAAAAACTTCTTTGCCCGCTTTAGGACTGACCACCAATCTCTACTGTCCCCTGGGTGTGGGGACATCCTTCTCACCTCCGTAATCTTTCATGTTGCTGCCACTTCTGCCTGGAACACCAGCCCACCCTCCCTCGCTTTCCAAGGTCCTGCTTGGCTTCTAAATAGAAATATTTTTCTAAGTATTTCCAAACTCCTCCTTGGGTGATGACCCTTCCCCAAGTTCTGAACTATCCGCCCTAACTGCTCTCAGTATTACAGACCATGAACACCGTGGGGGCCAGCGTCATGATGGGGAGACCATGGTCAAGGGCAGATGTGGATTCTTCCTCCAAGGGGCGTATCGTCCAACTCACACTGCAGGTTTTGTCTCTTCCCCTTCAAAATTCTGTGGCTGCAGTGTGATGAACTGAGAAAAACTCTGTCACGGATCATCAGATGCTTAAAGGTCTACTGGGGCATGTTGGGAAGACACAGCTCAGCCCCAAAATGTTTGGAGGCTTTCCCCTGAAGTGGCAGATTTGGCGGGTGCCATGCAGCTGGCCCTTAGGCTGACTGTTCTCTACCATCTGGTCTAGGAAAGAGCTCGGTTACAGGAGTTAAACGATGGGCAGGTTCTTCAATAATGTAAACATGAAGTCCCCATGAAACAACGCCACTCTCGGGTTTACACTGCAAAGAGTTGGACACAAGCATGCAAATTTATACACAAATCAGAGCAGCACTCTTCACAGGAGCTGAATGGTAAAACTCAAATCAGGAAACATGTGGCCTGTCTGAGCAGCAGAATAGGAGTCAACAAGTATGGACACATCGTGTTCCGTGAAATAAAAGGGCACATACCGTGATTCAATTTACACAAAGTTCCAGAAGAGGCAAATTCATAGGCTAATGGTTTCCAGGGAAACCATGTGGAGTCATTGCTTAGTGGCTCAGGGGTCTTCTGGAGCAGTGAGAATATTCTGGAACCAGGTCGAGGTGACAATGGTCCTACAATACTGCAAATGCACGAAATGTCACGAGTGGTAAATTGTGTCTCATGCCACACGTGACAGGTTCCCTGCTGCTCTGCATCACTGCTGTCTGGTACTCCGTGTCCTGAAACCTCAGAGGCACATTCTTGAGAGTTGTAGGAAGCCTATGGGGTCGACTGGACAGTTTTTGAAAGGTTTTTATTTTTTTTTCCATATGGTTTATTGTAAAGTTGGTTTCCATCTAACACCCAGTGATCTTCCCAAGTGCCCCCCTCCATGACCATCACCCCCTTCCTCTTTCCGCCTCGCCCTTCAGCCCTCAGTTCTTTTTCAGTATTTAAGAGTCTCTCATGAATTGCCCCCTCCCTCTCCCTTTTTCCCCCTTCCCTTCCCCATGGTCCTCTGTTAGGTTTTCCCTGTTAGACCTATGAGTGCAAACATGGTATCTATCCTCCTCTGCTGACTTATTTTGCTTAGAAAGGTTTTTAAAGAATATTTAGTATTCTATAAGCCCTCCTATCTGATAATCCTACTTTACTATTTGCCTGAGGCTTTAGTTGATAAATGCGAATCGAACCCCTTCACCTAGTCTGCTTCAGGGCTCTACCATGAACTCCCACGAACAGCAGACCTTTATTTCTACCAGTGCTGGAGAGTGGGGTGCCCACATGCCAGGCTTGCAGATGGCCACTTTCTCACTGTGTCATCACATGGAGAGCTGCCCTCCCCCACGTGTGCTCTAATCCCCTACATGAGGACATCCCCCTCATGTCCTGATTAAATCCTCCCAAAGGCCCCACCACCTAATACTTTAACCTTGGGGGGTTAAGACAGGGTGAGCACCATCAGTTGGACACAGGCTTAGAAACCCCACCATTGGAAGTTTTCCACCCCGAGATTATGTTAAAAGGGCTATATTCTTGGGATGCCTGGGTGGCTTGGTCAAGCATCCAACTTTGGCTCAAGTCACAATTTTACAGTCCATGGGTTTGAGCCTCTGCTGACAGCCTGGAGCCTGCTTCAGATTGTGTCTCCCTCTCTCTCTGAGACAAAAAAAAAAAAAAATTAAAAAGGACTATATTCTCTGGCACATAGCCATGAATTTGATCACACAGAGGTGTGACTCTGAGGGCCATTCCATGGTCTTTCCCGTCTGGATTGAGGTTGGAAGTCAGGGATGTGTTTTGAATTCACTCTTGAATTGAGTCAACATTCTTAGATGTAAATATTTACATCTTAGATGTGACCTTGTCAGGATGAGAGTGGTTTTGCTGTTGGTCTATCCTCTGCCCTAGTTTTTACACTGCCAAATAAAAACGTGCCCATAGAACACAAGCAGTGACATTTCTGAGCTCTGAATTAGGGATTAAATAGGATGTGGGGCGCGGGGTGGAAGGGGCTGGGAAAACCAGGGCATTCGGGCTCCATCCCCTGAGAGAATTCATCTGCGTCCTGCTCTGTGATCACCATCATGGTGTGTAGAACGGGGTCTCACGTCTCTCACAGGGAGGAGGGGATGTGCTTACCCGAAGACGACCTGGTTCCCGCAGCTCTGCGAGGATAGTGATGACTCAGCCTCCCCTCCTTGCCCCTGATAAGGAACGGATAGTGAGATCAGCATGTTCATTTAAATGATTAAAACTGTGACTTTTTGTTATTAGGCTTTGGTATTAAAACTTGGCAGCAACCCCTGAGCTGAGCCGGTGCAAGGCTGATGGGCCTTGTCCTACTTGGATTGTGTCCACGTTTTCTGGCAGGAAGGTTAATCTAGTGCTGGATCATGGGGTGCTGCCCCACCTCTCATAGCAGATACTAAGGAAGAGAGAGCACATACACCTTCTAAATTCCTAGCCTTCCCTGGGTGGTGAAAGATGTGGCCCCAAAGTTCTGGAAGGATGGCAGATGTATCTTACAATGCAGGGTTTTGTTTGGTTAATGCCCACACCCCCTGCTGATGCCAGGCTGATGCTGCACACCTGCGTTCCAGAAGGTCTTTAGAAATCCAGCGCGACCTTCAATACTACTTGATGATGTGAGGTCGCACCTGGGCGAGAGCACGTGGCCTCTAGCACGGGGGACACGTGAGACCCCGTTCTACACACCATGATGGTGACCACAGAGCAGGACGTAGATGAATTAGCTTGGGATGGAGCCCGAATTCCCTGGTTTTCCCAGCCTCTCCTCCCTCCACCCACCCCCATCCTATTTAATCCTTAAAATGTGTGTTTGAATCCCAGCTCCCTTCAGGGACTGTTGAAATCCCTTTAGGGACAGCGGGAGCCACGAGAAGGGACCTGCCCACATCTGCCTGGAGGAGCCCTTCCCAGCCTCGGGAAACCTTTAGCAACACACCATCTTTTAAGCCAAGAGATTAAAGGACTGGACCTGAATGTATCACTGTTACTCAATAATACGCTATGCATTGTGGTAAAGGAGATTAACGGGATTTTTCTCAGGTGGATCCGAAAGCACGATCTGCGATAGGTGTCCTGCACCCCGAGGCCTGTGGGAGCCCTCTTGTCACCTGCTCTCCAGGACGCTCCTCCTGTAAGAAGAGGACCAGGCTAGCGAGGGTTGGCAGTTGGGTCAAGAAACAAAGAGGAACCAACCTACAACACTACCAAATATATGAGCCCAGAACCATACAAGCCCATTACTAAACCCCACAGGACGGCTGCTGCGGAGGTGGGGGGAAGGCACAGCCCGGTGCATTTTCTGCTCCACGCCTTACTGGACCTGGAAGACCAGGTTCTTGAGGTCATTGTTATGACAGTGACACTCCAGAGAAAGTTTGTAAATGTGAGCCAACAAAAAAGATGAATGTCCATCCTCCGAGGGGAAGTGTCCAAGACATAAATGCAGTTTCACAAAGGGTGAGGGGCTGAGATTAGGTAAGCATCCTTGGGTCCCTCAGGGGGTCCCTCATGGGTGATACTTGTCATGAGACCATCCTAGGCTGCCTTCTTCCAGGGTCAATCTTCTTTTTGGGCTCCTGGAAAATAGAAATACTATCAGGCTTTAATTTCCAACTTTGCCCAGACAGCCCTTCCTCCCTGAGGGCTATCATCTGTTTACTTTTTGGGAGGTATATTGGTCTCTAAGAGTATAGAGACATTTGAACTCTTGCCTCAGACCAAGGACTCCCCAGAAGTTAAGTCCTTGTTTTTCCTAGACCTTCTCCTTTCCCCCAAGATCTTTACCTTCTTCAAGGGACAATGCAGGGCAGCAGTATGTCCCGCAACTGCTTTTTGCTCTCAGGGGCCATCATCCGTATCTTACCTTGCAGGTATAAAATTCTCTTGATGGTTCTAGTGACTTGGAAGAATCTGGATCCTCCTTCAATGGTATTGGTTAGAATCCTCCTGTCATCATTAGCTTCACTAGGAATTGTTGGAGTCTGGAAGACACAAACTTCACCAGGTTAAAAAGGCAGAGGCCCAAAGTAACAGCAATACAATGGCCATTAAGTGCCTCAGGAAAGGCACAAACCAAGTAGCAGTTGTAGATTTCCATTAACGGACTCCCAGAGGGCCGGAGCAGCAGGGTTAAAATTACGTAGCCTATTGGAGAATGAGGTCAGCCCTGGGAGATAAGGTTTCATGTCAGCTTGTGGGGCGGCGGTGGGGAACAGGCAGGCTAGAGGACACATAGTTGGAAACACCACCATTTGAAGATTTTTCTCCCTGAACTTAGAAGGAGCATGCGTGCCGGGGAAGGGCAGCACGCCCACTGTGGGGCTTGAACTCCCAAACCAGGAGTTTATGACCTGAGCTGAAATCAAGAGTCAGAGGCTTCACTGGGCCACCCATGCACCTCATCTCTGAAATTTGTTTGAAGGACATTTTTAGGGGCACCTGGGTGACTGTCGGTTAAGCATCTGACTCTCGCTTTCAACTCAGGCCATGGGTCTCACAGTTCACAGACAGCTCTGTATTGGGGTCCGCGTGGTCCCCACCAAGCCTGTTTGGGATGGTCTCCCCCTCCCCTATGCATACTCAAAGTCTATATACATGTTGTGTAGGAAGGGACCAAGAATGTGTACGTATTGAACAAATGCCTGTATCAAGGATTTCCCTTTCATTTACTAGACGAATGTGCACCACCCCCATGCTGCCAGTCTCTGCCCAGGACCTTCCCCAGCCACCTCGGGGCTGCCCTTAGGGTCCTAGACTGACTGCTGGCATGCCTGGGAAATAACCAGCTCCACACTTGGACCCAACGCTGCTCTATTTCAGAACGTTTAGCCCTTTCCTTGGACTTCTGTTTCTTCCAGAATTTGTTCAGTTCCCCCCTGCACCCCCCCCCCCGCCGTGGTCCCCTCTTCTTGCCACCTGTGGACTCTGCATTCCAGAATGTCTGGAAATGGTTCAGGGAGAAAAAGGCAACAGTAAGTACAAATCTTTTCTCAGGTAAGGACTTCGGAGGCCAAGAAAGCCCTCTTTTCCTTTTACAACTTCTGAGCGTGGGGACAGCTGTAAGGGACCCATAAATGAATAAAGGTTAAATTATGCACCTGGTCTCCATTAAATCAATGTGGCACCGTTACTGCCTAGCAAAGGTCCCTGGTGGAGGCACACTGTTGCAGGGAAAGGGTGAAGAGGGTTTTATGTGCAGGGATGGAAGAGAGTACTTTCACAAGGAAGGGATCATGACTCGTTCACAAATCCTGCTTTTGATTGAAGACTGTTCACAGTGGCTTCTTCCCCTACCCCACCCACAATAGAGCCGCTTTTGTAAAATTCTCACTGCAGCTGTGATCCTGAGAACAAAATGCTTGTGCTCTTTGGCTCTGGTGGACAGCATTCCAAAGGGGTTGGATTTGCCTGCTTTGTAACCTCTTAAGATGACAAATTGCAGTCATTGAGCTTGGCATTAGCTCCTTGCCTCTGGAGAGGAGTCTCGGTCTTTGGAGTCCTTCCATCACACTGTCCAATAAGCCGCAGGACAAGCTTCATATTTCGGGGCCAGGGAGCTGAGGAACTTGCATCTGCCGGTGTGTCTGTGGGCGGCGGGGATTCATCTCTAATTATCCCATAACCAGGTGCAGCTCACCAGGTATTTGACACCCAGTTTCTTTAATTCTGTGTATGACTTTTGGTGCTATTGTATTTTTCCCATTATACTTTACAAATATGGGCTAAGGGGAAGCAAGATCTTTATTTGCAGATGATTATTTGTGGGAGAACAAGAGAAACTAAAACATCAGCATTAAAAATTACCAGCTTTCTATAAAATTCCACCTAAACAGTAATTTATATGAAAAGGAAAATGTATAGATATAGGAATAATTGACCTTTTAAAATATCAGGCATCCATTGGGGCACCTTGGTGGCTCAGGTAGTTAATCATCCAACTTTGGCCCAGGTCTCTATCTCATAGTTTGTTGGTTTGAGCCCCACATCAGGCTCAGTGCTGACAGCTCAGAGCCTGGAGCCTGCTTTGGAGTCTGTGTCTCCTCCTCTCTCTGCCCTCCCCCAACCCTGCCCTGCTTGTGCTCTCAAATTTTAATTTCAGGGATTATTTGAACCTATTCATTTTCATTGTTGCACTTATGAGTATCTTTTTTTGATCCCACCCTCCACCCTGGGCTGAGACTGGCAGCATGTGGACCTACCCATTCCAGAAGCGGCCCATGTCTCCTGCACTCGATTCTGTGACCTCGGTGCAAATGTTGGAGGTTGTAACTGTTAGCAAATAGCATATGTGTGGGCATGTCAGTAGAGAATTCTTCCAAGTTCAGAATCTCTGGTTTTGCAGCACTGCAGAGTTTAAATCCCATCAGGCCCAGAAAGTCACAATGCAGGTCGCTTGTAGGCAGATTTCCTACCTAACACTTGTATCTCCTCTCCACTTTTGAGAGTAACTAATTTATAATTATCTGGCTTGAAGGGCCAGGAGGAGGCTGTTTTCCTGCCCCTCCCCAGCCATTCAGCAAGCGTCAACCTGTTATTGTCACCCCCACCCCCAGGACCAGGTATAGCTTCATGATGTCCTCATGCTCTGTCACTATCTTGAAATTCATTATTCGGGGACATGGCATCTTGCAAATTCTGTAGCTGGTCCATGGACATTAACCACAAAATATGTCGAGGCTCTGACCCTGCCTTAACACTGTACCTACTGCCACCCAGCCCCTGCCCCCACCATCTGGTGGCTGAAGCAGACTCCTCAGGAGCTGTGCTGTGGCCGTTGGTCCAGCCTACAGTCTAGTCTCACTGGATGGTGTCACCCACGTGCAGCAGGCTGCTGCTGTGCTCACACCCTCCACAGAGCACCAGAGTCCAGAGGTCCTGAGTGATCCCTAACCCTTCGTGGCCCACACTTGTCCCTCTGACTTCACGACAAAGCTCTCTTCCATCAGTTATAGGAGCTGGCTTCCTTCCTGCTTCTGCTTCTCCAGGCACCCCCATGACCCCTTCATTGGTCTCAAAGTTCTCAGTGAGGCCTTCACCAGTATAATTTTAATTATAAGCAAATAGATCAAGAAATGAGAGGAAATTAAATACCTTAAAACCAATGAAAGCAGAAGGACTTTTCCCAAATCAGTGGAACACAGTCAAAGCAGTTCTGAGAGGGAAGGGCATAGTGACACAGGCCTACCTGAAGAAGAGGGGCTCCTGGGTGACTCAGTTAACCTCTGACCTCATTGCTCTCTCTCTCTGCCCCTCTCATGCTCACCCATAAACTCAAAAATAAAAACCCCAAAGTTAGACAAAAAAATCAACAGAACTAAAAGCTGATTTTTTGAAAAGATAACATTAATAAATCTCTATCCAGACATAAAAGCAGGCCCCAAAATGAAAGTTAAAGCTGACACCATTGAAACACACGGCCTTCCAACACTGAATCACAAATAGAACATCTAAATAATTACAAATAAATTGAGCCACCTAGGTGCCTCTGGACTTTCAATCAGTTGAGCATCTGACTTAGGTCATGATCTCATAGTTTGTGGGTTCGAACCCCGTGTTGGGCTCTGTGCTAACAGCTCAGAGCCTGGAGCTTGCTTCAGATTCTGTGCCTGCCTCTCTCTCTCTGACCCTCCCCTTCTCTCGCTGTCTCTCAAAAATAAAGTCCAGGACCAGACAGCTTCACAAGTCTATCAACACATGTTAAAAACTAGCCTTCTCAAATTTCAAAAATATTGAAATGTTTCACTTTATGAGCCCAGCATTACTCTGATGCCAAAAACAGACACTGCAAAAGAAATATGGTCCTGATGAACATAATCCTCAAATTATACCAAAGTCAAAGGACTAGGTATCATCATCAAGGGGGATTTATTGAAGGGATGCAAGGATGGTTCAATATCCACAAATCAATGTGATACACATTTATAATTTTTTTAATGTCTGTCTCAAAAAGAGTGTAAGCAGAAGAGGGGCAGAGAGAGAGGGAAACACAGAATCTGAAGTAGGCTCAATACTCACTATGAGATCATGACCTGAGCCACCCAGGTGCCCATGTGACACACCTTTTTAAACAAAAATAAAATTCTAGATCAAAACCCTAGGGGAGAAAGCAGGAAACAGCCTCCTTGACCTCAACTGCAGCAACTTCCTACTCAACATATCCCCAAAGGCAAGGGAATCAAGAGCAAAAATGAACTATTGGAACCTCATCAAGATAAAAAGCTTCTGCACTGCAAAGGAAACAATCAAAAAAACTAATAGGCAACCGACAGAATGGGGAAAAAATGGTTGCAAATGATATAAAGGCCTAGTATCCAAAATCTACAAAGAACTCACCAAACTCCACACCCGAAAAAAAAATCAGTGAAGAAATTGGAGACATGACTGTTCATGTCCTCTCCCTAAGAGGACATCCAGATGGCCAACAGGCACATGAAAGGATGCTCAGTGTCACTCAACATCAGGGAGATACCAAGTCATGCCATTCAGAGCCGCCAAAATGAACAAATCAAGAGACTATAGATGCTGTCAAGGATGTGGGCACCCTCCTACACTGTTGGTGGGAATGTAAACTGGTACAGCCGCTCTGGAAAAACAGCGTGGAGGTTCCTAAAAAAATTAATAGAACTCCCCTATGACCCAGCATTATTACTGCTAGGAATTTACCCAGGGGATACAGAAGTGCTGATGCATAGGAGCACATGTACCCCAAGGTTCATAGCATTTTCAACAATAGCCAAATCATGGAAGGAGCCTTAATGTCCATCCGCTGATGAATGGATCAAGAAGATGTGGTTTATATATACAATGGAATCCTACCTGGCAATGAGAAAGAGTGAAATCTGGCCATTCGTGGCAACATGGATGGAACTCAAAGGTGTCATGCTAAGTGAAATAAGTCAGGCAGAGAAGGATGGATACCATATGTTTTTACTCAAAGGTCTAACAGGAGAAACTTGGGAAGGGGGGAAAAAGGGACAGGAAGCAAATCATAGACACTCTTGAATACTGAAAACAAACTGAGGTCTGAAGGGGAGGGGGAAAGGGGAAGGAAGGTGATGGGCATGAAGGAGGGCACTTTTGGGGAAGAGCACTGAGTGTTATATGGAAACCAACTTGACAATACACTATTAAAAAATTCTAGATTAGCTCATTAGATGTAGGAAAAGCATTTAACAAAATTCAATATCCATTTATAAAATATTTCTACAAAGTCAGGATAAAGGACAAATGCACAGCTGACACCACACTCCACCATAAAAGGCTAAAAGCTTTTCCTCCAGGAAGAACACAAGAATGCCCACCTCTTGCCACTGTATTCCAAGTCCCAATCCAAGCAAATCGGCAAGGGAAAGGCAACCAGGTTTGAAAGGAAGAAATAAAACTCACTATTCAGATGACATGCTACATATAGAAAACCCTAAAACCCCCAAACAACTACAATAATTAAAAGATGCTGAATTAACAGTTATCAGTTGTACTAATAATGAGCTATCAAATTAATAATGCCCTTTATAATTGCATAAAAATACCTAGGAATAAATTTAATCATGAAGGTGAAAGACTTGAAGTCTAAAATCATAAGAGGGTGACCTCAGTGCTAAGGTATCCTCATGGATTGGAAGAATAGAGTTAAAATATCTGTACTCCTCCAAGCCATTGCCATGTCAGTGCAGTCTCCATCAAAATGCAATGGAATTTTTCACAGAAGAAAGAAAGAATCCTAAAATTTGTATGAAACTAAAGAGGACCCCTGCAAATAGCCAAAGCCATCTTGAGAAAGGAAAACAATGCTGGAGATGTCATACTCCCTGCTGTCAAGCTACAGTAATCAAAGCAGTATGGCGCTTGCACAAAAATACACGGGACCATGAGAAGGAGTGCTCAGAAATAATGTATAGTCAATTGATCTATGACCAAGGAGGCAAGAATGTGCAGTGGGAAAAAGACTGGTCAGTAAGTGGTTTTGAAAAACCTAGACCACTTTCTTATACCATATACCAAAGTGTGTTCAAAATCAATTAAAGACCAGCAGTAAGCTCTTAAAGGATCTCCATCTTGGCAACACATTTTTGGATCAGTCTCTCAGGCAATGGCAACACAACCTAAAATAAACAAATGGGATATTACACCAAAAACTTTTGCACAGTGAAGGAAACCAACAAAACTAAAAGGCAACCTTCTCAGTGAGAGGAGATATTTGCAAGTCATTTACCCTAAAAGGGCTTAATATCCAGAACGAAACTCACACCACTTGAGGGAAAGCTGATGGATTAGGAGGATTCTAAGCATACTCCTCCTAGGGTTACAACTAAACCACACATCAGCCTCCAGACCACAGAAAATGACCTGAAGACTGACAAGAACAAATTCCACAATTAAAGGTAGACGAGAGGCCACCAAGAGTGTAGGAAGGGCAGAGACAGAGTCCCACACCAGAGAGCCCCCAGGAAGATAGCAAATGCCCACAACGTTTAGCTTTGAAAGTGAAAGGCGTTTAATTTCACAGGTTCTTACAGCCACTGGGAATCAGAGTCTAGAGTTGTTTTTAAGTTGAGAGAGAGCAAGTGAGCACAAGTGGGGGAGGGGCAGAGAGGAGGAGAGACTGAATCCCAAGTAGGCTCCACATCATCAGCACACAGCCCAATGCGGGACTCAGACTCAGGAACCATGAGCTCACCACCTGAGCCAGGATGAAGAGTCAGATGCCTCACCAACTTCGCCACCAGAGCACCCCCAGCCTAGAATTTTAAAAACTGGTGACTAGGGATGCCTGGGTGGGTCAGTCAGTTAAGCGTCTGACTCCTGGTTTTTAGCTCAGGTCATGTTCTCGTGGTTTGTGAGTTCAAGCCCTGCATCGGGCTCTGTGCTGACATCTCACAGCCTGGTACCTGCTTCAGATTCCATGTCTCCCTCTCTCTGCCCCTCCCCTGTGTGCTCTCTCTTGAAAATAAATCATTAAAAATAAAACTACTGGCTGGGCTCTGGTAGGACCCAGAGGGAGGGGACAGCACTATAAGCAGCCAGCTGAGATCATCATGGAAACATTTGGAAAACATCTGGGACATACTGGAAGGGAGAATAAATTTACTCATCTCCGAGGATGGCATGGAGAGGCAGCAATCAGCGAGAAGCCCTTCTAGGAAGGGAGATGCTGGCGGGCACCATTTGCCATCCCTGACCCCAGCATAGACACACGGCCACCCCTGGGAACAGTGTGTGGACACTGCCTAACTTACCTACACCAGCACCTGCTCCCTGATGTACTTTGGGGGAAGGCTTCCTTCCCCGTCACCCTTGCCTCAGTCCCAGTGCTGTGGGTCCCCTCCCCCCAAAAGATTGGTGGAAGCCTGTGTGTTTTGCAGGAACTCGGTTTGGGGCAGAAGGTCTGCCTCTTTCATAAGAGGACTATTACACACCTGGTTAAAACCTATGTCACAGGGACCAAACCTTGCCTTCAACCGACACCGAGCCTCTGTAGACAACTGGATTGAAGAAAAAAGAGGCCAAGACTCAATGAGAGGACACACATGCGACACACAGAGAAGACACTCCCTGAGGGGCCAGGTCCTCCTGCCCTGCAGGACACGACAGGACTTCATAAAACCACCACTTTCAAAAGCAGCAGACATAGCTACTTTCCTAACACAAAAATGCAGGAACTTAGACAAGAGGAGGACAGAGGGGAGCAGGTCCCAAATGAAAGAACAGGACCAAACCATGGCAGGAGACCCAAGTGGAATGGATAGAAGTAGCATGCTGGATGAAGAATTAAATGATCATAAAGAGTCACTGGAGTTGAGAAAAGACTGGAAGACATCAATGAGACCCTTAAAGAGAGATGAAGAACATAAATGAAATTAAAAATATACTTGATGGAATAAAGAGCAGGCTAGAGGAAAGAATTAATGACCTGGAGGACCAAGTAATGGAAATCTGAGCAAATGAGACAAATAATGCAAAATGAGTAGACTTAGAGAACTCAGTGACTCTACTAGCATAACACCCACACAAAAAAAAATTGAATAGCTGAAAACTTCCCTAATCTGAGGAAGGAAGCATATCAAGATCAAGGAGGCACAGAGATCGCCCCCACCAAAAACTCAAGCCAAGGAGGTCCACACCAAGACAGATTTTTTTTTTTTTTAGAGCAGAAGAGAGTTACATACAAGGAAAACCCATAAATCTATCCAATTTCCCAGCAGAAACTTTGCAGTCCAAAAGACAGTGGCATAATGAATTCAAAGTGCTGAAAGGAAGAACCTTCAGCCAAGAATACTCTATCCAGCAAGGAGTAAAGAGAGAGAAGGAGTTTCTCAGACAAAAACTAAAGGAGTCTGGGACTGGTAAACCAGCCCTACAGAAATATTAAAAGAAACTGAGTGAAAAAGACCATCAAGAGCATGAAAAGTTAGAAGCACAAAAGCAGTAAAAATAACTATCCATAAAAATTAGTCAAGGGATTCATAAAATACAGGGATGTAAAATATTACACCATATACCTAAGACATGGGGTTGGGAGGAGAGTAAAAAGTGGGTTTAAAATTAAGCCTACAGGAGATTGATTTCAGACCTAAAGACACCTGCAGATTGAAAGGGAATGGAGAAAAATTATCATGCAAATAGATGTCAAAAGAAAGTTTAGATTTTAAATATAACAAAGACTAAGTAACAATGATACTATATAATAAAGGTGACAATCTAACAAGAGGATATGACAACTGTAAATATATATATACACCCAACATGGAAGCACCCAAACAAAACAGTTAATAAAGAAAATGATCAATGGTGATACAATAATATTAGGGGACTTTCAGACCCCACCTGTGGGAGGTGAAATGGTCGCCCAAGATGGCGACCTGGCAGAAGCCCCAAGCACCTGAGCCGCCCTAGCTCCCATCCCCCTGCCGACCGCTATGCTCCTTCACGAGCTACTAACCCAAGAGAGGCTGCGCAGCATGCGTGGAGTCCGTGATAAAGCTTTTGGACCAATGGGATAAGGCCACGCCCCCCCTAAAGGGTATATATTGCACGGTGGGGGAGGAAAGGAAGAAGAGAAAAGGAAGAATAAAAGACAGCTCTGCAACGAATCCCGGTGTCACGTCCTTCCTTCCCGCCAGCGGGTGAGGGGCACGACAACTGGTGGCCCATACGGGGACCTCTCGATTCCCTAAAAGTTTGCAGGTAAGTAATGCTAGCAGTGAAGGCCCCCCAGAGAGGGACGAATTGCAGCTAAGCTCCCAGACTAGGGACAATGGGAAACTGCGCGTCTCGCGAACGCGTCACACAGGCTTTGTGCCGGCTCCTACGAGCTGGAGGTTTAAAACTGAAAGCAAAAACGTTAGCAACCTTCCTCGAGGCCGTAGAGTCTGTGGCCCCTTGGTTCCTTGATACGGGTCATGTGACTTTGGGATCTTGGGACAAGTTAGGAAAGGATTTGGAAAGAGCAGATGCCCAGGGGGTTACCGGGCTATGGACTATAGTGCATGCCTGTCTGCGGAGCCCGTCGGAGAGCTTTAGGGGCGCTCTTCACGCGGCGGCGGCGGCTTTAGAGGAGGTTAGGGAATTAAGATCTGCGCAACAAGGAGAAAGTGAAAGCGCCAGCGAGTCCGATTCGGATGAGGACTTGGAGGCTGTTACACAAGCAGTGAAGGAGTTAGAGGCTGAGCCCGTCCCCGTTGCTGCCGGAACTAAGCAGACACAAGAGAGCCGTGGGCGCGGGGGTAGCAACAGTCACTGCCATCGTGACTGCTGTCACTGCTGCCACGGCTTCCGTAGCTGCGCTGGTCACCTCTGTAGAGACAGCCGCAGCTGTTAATAGCATGTCCGCGGCCTCAGCCACCGCGCTGCAAACACAGCTGGGAGCAGGCATCCTGCTCGTGGGCCGCCGTGTAGACCTTCT
>PISW01015423.1:0-16912 GCA_004023785.1 Mungos mungo
TAGGAGCACATGTACCCCAATGTTCATAGCAGCAATGTCAACAATAGCCAAAACATGGAAGGAGCCGAAATGTCCATCACCTGACGAATGGATCAAGAAGATGTGGTATATATTCACGATGGAGTACTACATGGCAATGAGAGGGAATGACATATGGCCATTTGTAGGAAAGTGGATGGACCTTGAGGGTGTCATGCTGCGCGAAGTAAGCCAGGCAGAGAAGGACAGAAACCATATGTTTGCACTCATAGGTCTAGCAGGAAAACAGGAGAGACCTAATGGAGGACCAGGGGAAGCGGAGGAAGGAGAGAGAGTTGGGGAGAGAGAGGGATGCAAAACTTGAGAGACTATTGAATGCTGAAAATGAACTGAGAGTTGAAGGGGAAGAGGGAGGGGGGAAAAGAGGGAGTGGTGATGGTGGAGTGCACTTAAGGGGAAGAGCACTGGGTGTTGTATGGAAAACAATTTGACAATAAAATATTATGAAAAAAAATAAATAAAAACCATGAAAAAATTAAAGAAAAAATACCTGCCCTTCCCATTTAATGAGTGCATTATATGG
Organism: Mungos mungo; assembly: GCA_004023785.1. Lineage (NCBI taxonomy): Eukaryota > Metazoa > Chordata > Mammalia > Carnivora > Herpestidae > Mungos > Mungos mungo. The sequence continues at coordinate 563 of PISW01015423.1, forward strand.
CATGAGTGCATGTAGCTAAGTTTTTTTAAGACAATCATTACTACTAGAATTAGAATTGTAACTTCTGCAGAGTCCACGTTCTGGAAAATTGTAAAAGTTACCTACACAAATCATTTACAAAACACACGCTGCTCTTTCTGCTCCTTGTACCTGTCACTATACATAAAGCTAGAGAAGCAGAGCAGAGATGCCTGCCTGGTGATCAGAAAGAAACTTGAAATTCTCTCACTCCCTTTTGCAGATACCGTCCATCCTTCAGGGACCACTGCACCTGCTGAGCTGGACTCCAGAACCTTCTAAATCCACATAACACTCCAAGGCATGAATTTATAAACAAGTGACATGGAAACAAACAGACTACATTTTTCCCATGAGGTGAGGAAGTTGTGTAATTCCTCCATGTCACATGGAAGAACCAGAATATGCAGGATAGGATCGAGAATCGTCAGCAGGCTGTATTCTCAGTGCAGAACCCCATGCAGAATTTCATCTTTCCCAATGCCTCTGTGCCCACTTGTTGTTTCTCTGTCTGAAATTAGTGAAATGGCTACTGAAGAAACATCTTACATTTACTGGATGTGGGACAAAATATTCTAAAAGGGGAAGAATAATATGTCCCCAAGACTGTGTGTGTGTGTGTGTGTGTGTGTGTGTGTGTGCGCGCGTGTGCGCGCGCGTGCGCACGCGTGGGCGCTTTGATGTATGTAAACTTTTGGAATCTAGTCATTACTAATGCTCAGAAAGTACTGCTATTGGCTGACTTGCTTTAACCTGTACTATCTGGATTGCATACAAACCCCACTCATTTCTTACTCTTTGATAATTCTTCCATGGAATCCTCCCTGTTTGTTATTTGCTAATACCTTCTTAGAAATGCAGACTCAATTTCCCATTCTACCTCCTGAATCAGACAAAACCTGATCTGGACATCACTGTTGTGAACTGCTAATTCACATTAGAACTTCATATGTAGAGGGGTGCCTGTACAGGGGGCTAAGTCAGTTAAGTGTTTGACTTTGGTGCAAGTCATGATCTCACAGTTCCTGAGGTCAAGCCCTGTGTCAGAATCTGTGCTACCATCTTGGAGCCTAGAGCCTGCCCTGGATTCTGTGTCTGCAACCCTCACTGCCTACCCTTCCCTGCTCATGATATGTCTTTCCCTCTCAAAATATGTAAACATCCAAAAAATAAGAAATAAGTAATTGGATAACTACATCTCTAACCCACGAAAACTTTCAAATGAAGAAATAGACACAACCTATACTGCATGATATAAATGCAGTCCTCAGACATGTGTGTGCCTCTGTCGGCACCTTCAGTTCACAGTTTATCTGGCAGGAATAGAGTGCTCACAGTGGTTCTGTGAAACATATGCCACCTTATTACCTCAAAGGAAGAAAAGATGTAAAGTATACAACTGTTAAAAATGATCTTACTGCAGAAAGCAGAATCTCACCTAAGCCAGACCCATTTATCCCACCTCCTTCTTTCATCGGAGGTGCCATTATGAACACTGCCCTGTCCTCATGGAAACTGTGGCATTTATTGCAGGTGCTGCTGGCATTCAGGGATGTGGCCATAGAATTCCCTAAGGAGGACTGGGGATGCCTACGCCACCCTCAGCTGAAAGTGTACAGGGATGTGATGCTAGGGAGCTATGGACACCTCCTCATCTTGGGTGACAATGACCTCCTGTATCTAAGCTAGCATGAGTTTCCTCCATGGTGAGTGACATGTAGAGAATGCACCAGTAGGAATTGTCACTCAAAGGAAACTTGCAATGAATGATGGGATTGGGGGAACAATTACCAAAGTTGACAGGGGTAAGTACTTCCTTTGATTCAGGATTACAATGAATATCTGAAAGGGGAGCTTTGTCATCCTATGTGGAGGTGGGTATAAGGCAAGTACAAGCACATGTATACTGGGGAAAGAAACTGAAATGCATACTATATGTTGTATTAACGAAGGCTGGGCTTCCCAGTGGATGGAGATTTTAACATTATACTGAGGTCCCGGTAAGTGTCTGACACTTCATAGTCCATAACCAAGGTGAAGCTGTCCTGGACCTAAACTGGTCTATGCTGGCCAGGGCTCTTGGAACTTGCATCCAAAATATAAAGTTAACTCAAGAGCCCAATGTTATGTTGAGAAAGAAGAGCAAAGCTGGAGGCAGCACAATTCCAGACTTCAAACTGCATTACAAAACCACTCGTCAAGACAGCATGGTTCTGGCAGAAGAGCAGACCCAGAGATTACTGGAACAGAAACGAGAACCCAGAATTGGACCCACGAATCTACAGCCAACTGCACTTTGACAAAGCAGTAAAGAATATCCAAAAGAACAAAGACAGTCTTTTCAGCAAGTGGCGCAGAGAAAACGGACTGCACCATGCAGAAGGATGAACGTGAACCAGGTTCTTATACCACATGCACAAATGAATTTTAAATGAATGGAAGATCTAAATGTGAGACAGAAAAGCGTCAACATTTTAGATGTGAGCACAGGCAGCCACCTCTTTGACCTTGGCTACAGCAACTTCTTACTAGACATGTCTCTGGAGGTAAGGGAAATGAAAACAAAAATGACGATTGGGACCTCATCAAGATTATAAACGTCTGCTGAGTAAAGAAAACAATCAACAAAGTTAAAAGGCCACCAATGGAATGGAAGAAGATATTTCAAATGATATATGGAATAAACATTAGTATCAAAATCACTGAAGAAGCCATCAAATTCAACACCTAAGGTACAAATAATCCAGCGAAGAAATGTGCAGAAGACGCGAAGAGACACTTTTCCAGAGAAAGCTCCCAGACGGCTAACAGACACATTGAAAGATGCTCCACATTGTCCATCATCAGGGAATTACAGATCCAACCCACAATGAGCTACCACCTCACACCTGGTGGCTAAAATGAACAACATCAGGAACAACAGGTGTTGGCAAGGACATGGATAAAGGGAAACTCTTTTGCACCGCTGGTGAGAGTGCAAACTGGGGCAGCCCGTCTGGAAAACAGTATGGAGGATCCTCAACAGATGAAAAATAGTATGACTTTATGATCCACCAATATCTCTACTAGGTATTCACCCAAAGGATACAAAAATCCTGATTTGAAGGGGCATCTGCACCCCAATGTTTATAACGGTTCTATTAAGAAGAGTCAAATTTTGGAAAGAGCCCAAATGTTCATCAACTCATGAATAGACAAAGAAAATGTGGTATAGATATACAGTGGAATATTATTTGGAGATCACAAAGGATGAAATCCTGCTGATTGCAATAAGCTGAGCTAGTGTGGATTTTACTAGGTGTGATAAGTCAGTAGAGAAGGACAAATATAGGATTTCACTCATGTGTGGAATTTAAGAAACAAAACAGAAGAACACAGGGGAAGGGAAGGAAATATAGAATGAAAACAGAGAGGGAGGCAAAGCTTAAGACACTTAAATACAGAGAAAAAACTTAGGGTTATTGGATGGGAGGTGGGGGGGGTAAGCTAAGAGGGAGTTGGAGATTAAAAGGAGATGAGCACAAAGTGTCATATGTATGTGATGTATCCCTGGGGTTTAGTCCTGAAACCAATACTAAAGAGTATGCGAAGGAACTTGAATTTATTTATTTTTGTAAGCTGATTCATCTATTTTGAGATTTAGTGAGCAGAGGAGGGAAAGAGAGACAGAGAGAGACCAGAGACAGGAGAGAGAAAGAGAAGGAATCCAAGCAGGCTCCCTGGTGTCAGCACAGAGTCCAAAGCCAGGCTCAAACTCACAAACCCTGAGATCTTCACTTGAGCTGAAACCAAGAGTCAGATGGTTAATCAACTGAACCACGGAGGCACTCCCACTATCTTGAATTTAAAGAAATAAATTAAAAACAGAAATACGGTCAAAAATATATTAAAACATATGTATGCACCCCTGGGTATTTATTGCAGCATTATTTATAAAAACGATGAAATGGAACGAATCCAGTGACCTTCAAGCGATGAATGGAGAAAGTACAAGTGGTATATATACACCATGGACTATTACTCAGCCATAAAAATGGAGGAGTTGTTTTATGTCCTCATCATCGCCTAAGGCTTCATCTTTTAGAACATTGTGTGTGAGGCGTACGAAGGTGGAGAACTTACCCTTACGTAAGCACAGAGACAGTAATATTTAGTATAAATTAACCATATATTCGTTTTCTTAGTGTTTTACAACTTTGTGTTCAAGTACTTATATTACAACACCGAATTCCTCTCATTTTGAATTGGAGAAACTACATTTCAATCTCTCATCAGAAGTAAGTTGTTGTGTTTTCTAAAATGATTTTTATTTATTTTTGACAAGTGGTTCTTATGAAAATGTAATCGTATTTCAAATACTGCATTGTGACTCTGACTGTCATATTGTATACCATTAACAATTTTAGAATGAGTCACTCACTAATGTATAGGCTAGTCTACCTTGAAGCAACTGCATTGATTGTACTAGGCTACCATAAAGCAACGCTATTGCCCAATCCTCATTATCAACGCATGAATCCTGATACCTCTCAGTAACTAGAAATATCTGGGACGCCTGGGTCGCTGAGGCAGTTAAGTGTCTGACTTCGGTTGAGGTCGTGATCTGTGGTTCACGAATAGGAGCCCTGCGTTGGGCTCAGTGCTGACAGGTAGGTCAGAGCCTGGAGTTTGCTTTGCATTTCGTGTCCCCCTCTAACTCTGCCTCCTGCCACTGAAAAAAAAGAGACACTAAAACCTAGTCTCTCTCTCAAAAAAAAACAAACTAAAAAAAAAAGTCTCTGTGTCAAAAATGAATATACATTAACATACATAAATAAATATGAATTTCTTTTTCCTGTAAAAACAAAGATAAGTTTTACATTCTTTGAAAAAACAGGAGGGTTGCTGGAGGTCTTGCTCGGTGCATTTTAAACCTAATGAACATCACGGAGCAGGGGTGCAAATCCACATGTAGGTTTTGGTGCTTCCTTTTTAAGAATGTCTCCTGGAAGGATCCTTTTTGTATGAGTGTGATTCAGATCACTGCAGTAGGGGAAAGAAGTAGTGATTTCTAGATGTTGAGATAAAACCTCATGATGTTGCATATCTTCAGCTTTAGCGTCCCCTTCTTAAGCTACCATCTACCTTTACTGTAGATGAGGGACAACTCTAATTTTGGGTGACATTACATGACCTAGACTACTTCTGAAATTCTCATTTCCACTTATTTTTATGAATCAGTAATACTTGGAAGTGGAGGGCTTTTCTCAACGTGTGAATCATTACATTTTAAGCGGGATCCTTTTATAACAAATATCTATGATTTATTCAGGATTTTGATGGTTACGATTTCTCCTATTCTCATTTGAGAATTCTGTTAATCATGCTTCCATTTGTATGAGATTGTCCACAACATCAATTCATTTTGTTTTGGGTTTTTATTTCTGTTTTAGGTTTCTGGGTAACAATTTTCAAAAGAGTAGATTTTACAAGGAGTTTAATTCAGATAGGAATCAGCCATATGTCAGCTGCCAATAAATTACATGTAAGTTTGTCTGTATTAATATGACCCATATATTCTTTGCTCCTGATTTCCCTTGCTTGTGTCTATTCATGGCTAGTGTGCTCAGTGGTTGCTTTCTGCTGGCTCTGATGTGTGGGAAATACTTCAAGGTTTCTGTCAGTGAAATGTGGGGCCAAAGTGAGTGGGTGTCTGTCTGCAGGTATATGATGAAGGTTAAATCTGTCACTGCCTAGGAGTCCATCAGGGCTGGGCTGGGGTCTTTCTGGCTCAGGACACTCCTTGTGGCTTGAGGGCGTAGTTCCAGGTACCCTCAGCTGCTCTGTCCTCAGGGTATCCCTCCTGAGCCAGGATACGATCTGGAAGAAATCCAGCGAGACAGTTTCAAGTCAAAATGGAGGCAGCCAAAGTCTTCTTTCTTGCCTTTAATGTTGTCAGCCATGAGTGGGAGAAATGGGTCTGTCTAGGGCCACTGGAGCCAAGTGCCCTTGAACCCCTGGGTCCTGCTTCCAAAGTAATAACCACCATCTATCTAATAAATATATCCCCCAACCCCCATAATTAACACCTGTGTACGTGTGTGTTTTGTTACCACTTAGCATAGCCTTTCCTAACAAATGACCGTTTTTTTTTTTTACAAATAAGAACATTTGAAAAATAGTTTTTTATTTTTGAGAGAGCGAGAGCGAGTAATCGAGAGGACAGGGCTGGGGGAGAGAAAGAGGGAGACATCGAATCTGAAGTGGGCCCCAGTCTCTAAGCTGTCAGCACAGAGTCAGACATAGGGACTCAAACCCAGAGACCGTGAGGTCATGATTTGAACCGAAGTCACACATTCAACCCACTCCGCCACGCAGGCATCATCCCCCTAGTAAATTTCAAGTGTACAATACACTAGTCTTCACTCTGGTCACCATGCTCTAAACGGTCAGTCCTGCACATCTGTATCAGTAAGCCTTTTACCATTTGATCCAATGTCTGAACATTGCCCTGTCCTTTGCCCCTGTCACCAAACATGTTAGTATTTATCATTTGTTTTTTTTAGATTCCACATACATGTGATTTTGATGAGGGACTTGAGGCAGGCTGAGGGTCAAAGCACAGGCTAGCACATCGCCCTCCTTGGACCCTACAGGCTACCCCAAAACAGGAAAGAACAAAGTAACAAACAAACGTGTAAACGGAGAAGAGTCTGCAGCAGCTTACCAGAACAAGGCAATCCCATCATAGCCTAAAGTCCAGGAACTCCCTACTGTCTCAATGGTAATGCTTTGCTGGAGGGAAAAACAGCCTTAGCTTGAGAAGACCTAGGTCTCCAGTAAGTCTGTAACCTGGGAAAGTCTCTCTGGAAACTCTCTCTAGACTCTCTTCCTGGACTGCATAAAAGAGTCATCCCCACCACCGCCCAACTATCCCAGTGCATCTCTTTCTGCCCATCGGTCTTGTCTCCATGCTTTAATAAAATCAGACGCCCTTAAGAATTCTTTCTCGGTCGTCAGCTCCGGACCCCAGAAACCCTGCATCACCCCAAAATGTCATCAATTTCATACACTATTTTTCTCTGTGTGGCTCGATTAACATAACACAATGTCTTCTAGTATTATTCTGTGGGTGCAAAGGAAAGATGGCTTTTTTTCTAGGGCATTTTCCAAGAATAAATTAGATGAGGGACCTCTATTGGGAAAAGAGCTAATACCAGAAAGGAACCTTTTCTTTCTTTCTTTCTTTCTTTCTTTCTTTCTTTCTTTCTTTCTTTCTTTTTTTAATAGTTTATTGTCAAATTAGTTTCCAACAACAGCCAGTGCTCTTTCCCACAAGTACCCTCCTCCATCACCACCACCTCTTTCCCCCTTCCCCCTTCCCCTTCAGCCCTCAGTTTGTTTTCAGTATTCAATAGTCTCTCAAGTTTTGCATCCCTCTCTCTCCCCAACTCTCTTTCCCTCTTCCCCGCCCCCTGGTCCTCCATTAGGTTTCTCCTGTTCTCCTGTTAGACCTATGAGTGCAAACATATGGTATCTGTCCTTCTCTGCCTGACTTATTTTGCTTAGCATGATACCCTCGAGGTCCATCCACTTTCCTCCAAATGGCCAGTTTCATTTTTTCTCATTGCCATGTAATGATCCATTGTATATATATACCACATCTTCTTGAACCATTCATCGGGATATGGGCATTTTGGCTCTTTCCATGTTTCGGCTACTGTCGACAGTTCTGCTATGAACATTGGGGTACATGTGCTCCTATGCATCAGCACTTCTGTATGCTTTGGGTAAATCCCTAGCAGTGCTATTGCTGGGTCATAAGGGAGTTCTATGGATAGTTTTTTGAGGACCATCCACACTGTTTTCCAGAGTGGCTGCACCAGTTTACATTGCCACCAACAGTGTAGGAGGGTGCCCATCTCTCCACACCCTCGCCAGCATCTATGGACTCTTAATTTGTTCATTTTAGCCACTCTGACTGGTGTGAGGTGTCATCTCAGTGTGGTGTTGATTGTGGTTCCCTGATGATGAGTGATGTTGAGCATCGTATCATGTGCCTGTAGGCCATCTGGATGTCCTCTTTGGAGAAGTGTCTGTTCATGTTTTCTGCTCATTTCTTCACTGGGTTATTTGTTTTGTGGGTGTGGAGTTTGGTGAGTTCCTTATAGACTTCGGATACTAGCCCTTTATCTGATATGTCATTTGCAACTATCTTTTCCCATTCTGTCAGTTGCCCATTAGTTTTCTTGATTGTTTCCTTTCCCTTGCAGAAGCTTTTTATCTTGATGAGGTCCCAAGAGTTCCATTTTGCTTTCATTTCCCTTGCCTTTGGGGATGTGTCGAGTAGGAAAATGCTGCCGTGGAGGTCAAGGAGGTTGTTTTCTACTTTCTTCTCGAGAGTTTTGATGGTTTCCTGTCTCATATTCAGGTCCTTCAGCCATTTTGATTTTATTTTTGTGTATGGTTTAAGAAAATGGTCTAGTTTCATCTGCATGTTGCTGTCCAGTTCTCCCAGCACCACCTGCTAAAGAGGCAGTCTTTTTTTTCATTGGATACTCTTTCCTGCTTTGTCAAAAATTAATTGGCCGTCCATTTGTGGGCCCAGTTCTGGGTTCTCTATTCTATTTCATTGGTATGTGTCTGTTTTTGAGCCAATACCATACTGTCTTGATGATGACAGCTTTGTAGTAGAGGCTAAAGTCTGGGATTGTGATGCCTCCCGTTTTGGGTTTTTTCTTCACTCTGACTTTGGCTATTCGGGGTCGTTTGTGGTTCCATACAAATTTGAGGATAGTTTCTTCTAGCTTTGAGAAGAATGTTGGTGCAATTTTAATGGGGATTGCATTGAATGTGTAGATAGCTTGGGTTGTAATGACATTTTCACAATGTTTATCCTTCCGATCCATGAAGAGGGAATGTTTTTCCATTTCTTGGTGTCTTGTTCAGAAGTTTTCTATAGCTTTGGTGTCTTCTCTTTCAGAAGTTTTCTATAGCTTTCATCATATAGGTCTTTTACATCCTTGGTTAGGTTTACTCCTGGGTACTTTATGGTTTTTCGTTCATTGTGAATGCGTTCAGTTTCTTGATTTCTCTTTCCACTGTTTCATTTTTGGTGTATAGGAATGCAACTGATTTCTGTACATTGATTTTGTCCCTGCAACTTTACTGAATTCATCGATCAGTTCTAGAAGGCTTCTGGTGGAGTCTGCTAGGTTTTCCATGTAGGGTATAATGTCATATGCGAAAAGGGAAAGTTGACTTCCTCTTAGCCAATCCTTTTGTTGTCTAATTACTGATGCTAGGACTTGCAGCACTATGTTAAACAGTAGTGGTGAGAGTGGACACCTCTGTCAGGCTCCTGGTCCAGGGGGAAACCTCTCAGTTTTTCCCCATTGAGGATGGTCTTAGTCGTGGGCTTTTCATAAACTGCTTTTATAATGTTTAGTTAAGTTTCTTCTATTCCGACTCTCTCAAGGGTTCTTTTCATAAGAACAGTTCCTGTATTAGGTCAAATGCTTTTTCTGCATCTATCGACAGGATCATATGGTTTTTATCCTTTCTTTTGTTAATGTCGTGGATCATATTGATGGATTTGTGAATATTGAACCAGCCCTGTCACCCAGGAATGAATCCCACGTGATCATGATGGATAATTTTTTATAATATGCTGTTGAATTCGATTTGCCAGTATCTTGTTGAGTATGTTTGCATCTGTATTCATTAAGGATATTGTTCTGTAGTTGTCTTTTTGTGAGGGGTCTCTGCCTGGTTTGGGTATCAAGGTGATGCTGGCTTCGTACAATGAGTTTGGAAATTTCTCTTCCATTTCTATATTTTGGAATAGTTTGAGAAGAATGGGTATGAGCTCTGCTTTAAATGTCTGGTAGGATTCCCCTGGGAAGCCATCTGGCCCTGGGCTCCTATTCGTTGGGAGTTTTTTGACACCAGATTCAATTTCCTCACTGGTTATTGGTCTATTCATGCTTTCTATGTCTTCCGGTTTGAATGTTGGCAGTGCATGTTAATTCAGGAATTTGTCCACTTCTTCTTGGTTGTCCAGTTTGTTGGCATATAATTTTTCATAGTAATCTCTGATGATTGCTTGGTTTTCTAAGGATTGGTTGTAATAGATCCTTTTTCATTCATGATTCTGTCTATCTGGGTGCTCTCTCTTTTCTTTCTGAGGAGCCTGGCTAGAGGTTTATCGATTTTTTTTATTTTTTTCAAAGAACCAACTCCTGGTTTTTTTGATCTGCTCGACTGTTCTTTTGGATTCTCTACTGTTTGTTTCTGCCCTGATCTTTTTTATTTCTTTTCATCTGCTGGGCTTGGGGTGCTCTTGCTGCTCCCCTTCTAGTTCCAGTAGGTGCTCTGTTAGACTTTGAATTTGCACTTTTTGTAGTTTGTTGAAATAGGCCTGGATTGCAAAATACTTTCCTCTTTGGACTGCCTTTGCTGCGTCCCAGAGATCTTGGATTGTTGTATTTCCTTTTCATTGGTTTCCATATATTTTTTAATTTCTTCTCTAATTGCCTGTTTAGCCCAATCATACTTTAGTATGGCGGTTTTGAACCTCCACATTTTTGGAGGTTTTCCAGACTTTTTCCGGTGGTTAATTTCAAGTTTCATAGGATTGTGATCTGAAAGTGTGCATGGTATGATCCCTATTCGTTTATACTTATGGAGACCAATGGAATCCTTATATGGATCAATATATACTTATATAGACCAATGGAATAGAATAGAGAACCTGGAACTGAGCTCACAAATGGATGGCCAATTAATTTTTGACAAAACAGGATAGAGTATCCGATGGAAAAAAGACTGCCTCTTTAGCAGGTGGTGGTCGGAGAACTGGACAGCCACATGCAGAAGAATGAAACTAGACCACTTTCTTACACCACACACAAAAATCAACTCAAAATGGCTGAAGGACCTCAATGGGAGACAGGAAAGCATCAAAACTCTAGAGGAGAAAGTAGGAAACAACCTCCTTGACCTCAACAAGTGACTGGCTTCTGAACCAGGAACTCGTAGGAGGACGGGACAATTTCTTTTGGTGCCAGCTGGGATTTGTGCTGCCGCTACCTGAGGCAAAGTGTGCTGCCTGAGCCGAGGTGAGCAGCCTTCTTCTACCCCCCTTCTTCTACCCCTGGTGCTTTGTTCGAGGCCCTCAGGCCTCCAGCCTGCAGCAGCCACTACACGTCCCCGATGGGGTAGAGCTCAAAGAGATGGTCCCATCGGTGAGGGTCCTACAGCAGGGAGATGAGTGGGTGCCCCCACCCAGATTCTGGCCTCGGTACTGAAGGTCTTTCCGCCCCAGGCTGCCCCAGCATCCTACAACAGGAGGTGGAGATGGTGAGATCAAGCCCAGCCAAGGCCCCATGGACAGGTCCTGGCCTGAGCCCCAGCGCCCTCGGAACCCCCCCTATTTCAAGCGGCTGTGGCAGCAGCCCTCCAGACCCAGATAGCTCACAGCCCCAGAGACCGCAACCCTCATCAACAGTGGGGAACCCCCCACTACAATGGAGTGACTCCAACTCGAAGGACACAGAGCTGTTTTGGGTTATCTGCCAGTTTTTCCAAATGCCCTGTACCCCACACAGCACCCCTCTGCCAGCTTCCTGTAATTCATGACCTCACAACAACGGCTTTCCCCTTTTTCTGGAGACTCAGGAGGGCCAGAGAGATAGCCTTTTGCTTTCTCCACCTCTCCACCCTCCCAGCCAGGGTAGAAGGAAGGGACCCAGCCTTCTAGTTCAGAGGCCCCATCTCCCTCCCCAGAATCAGGCTGAGAAGAAACCAGCCGCCCTTCCCTCCTCCTGGTTGTTTTTCTCCCAGCCCCCAGCCAGGATCGGGATCACATTGGAGGAGGGATCAGTTTCTTTTGGCGCTACTGGGATTCACGCAGCTGCTGTGCAAGGCACTGGGTGTTGCCGGAAATGAGCTGTGAGCACCAGTAGCGGGAGCGAGCGCCCTCCCCCTCCACCACCATCAACTCCCTGCTGGGATCACGTAGTAGTGGGGTCTAGTTTTTCCCTGTTGGCACCTGGGATTCAGGATTTGCGCAGCCAATGCTGGGGGCGAGATGAACTGTGGAAATGAGGTATGTGCCCCCACTCCTGCAGCCCAGCCGAAGTGAGCGCCCTGGTGCCAGAGAAAGGAACGCCAACTCCCCGCTGGGATGGCCTAGGGCTGGAAACTGTTTTCTCCCTTGTGCCACCCACATTCGGGATTTGGGCTACACAGTAGTTACATACGGAGTGAGAGTTTTTTCTCTGAGTGGGGTTAAACGTTCTTTCTCTCTTCTCCAGAGACAGTACTATAAGCGTGTTCACAATCTCTGTCTCTTCCCTTTTGCTCTTAGGTCCCACACACTTGCCCCGTGTTGGACTTAGGCTCTTGCCTCCCCTGCCCATCTCGGGCTGGCCCGTTTTCCAATCTCCCGAGTTCGCACTCACCCACTCAGGCATCTCTGAGGTTGTCTTCTTTCTGGAGTCTGTGTTTTCTCCTTTCGCTTTTTTTTATTTATTTATTTATTTTTGAGAGAGAGAATCAGCACGAGCAGGGGAAGGTCAGAGACAGACGGAGATACAGAATCCAGAGCAGGCTCCAGGCTCTGAGCTAGCTGTTAGCACAGAGACTGACGTGGGGCTTGAACCCGTGAACCACGAGATCATGACCTTAGCCGAAGCCGGACGCTTAACCGACTGAACCACTCAGGTGCCTCTCTCCTTCTGCTCTTGCAGGTGGGAGTAATGTCCTTCTCAGTTCGATAGGTGTGGCAGACGAAGTTTACAGCGCTCCCTTCCTCTCCGCCATTTTGGCTCCTCCTCTGAATCAGAGAGGCACCTTTTAAAAAGAGTTTCCTGCCTGGCATGACAAATATTTCTTTGCCCAACATTTATTCTTTCCTTTTTTCTGTGAATGAATTTCCCCCTCTTTGAAATTCTAAATCTCTACACCTCTCCTTAAGTCACGATGGCACCTAAGCATCATTTTCCTGATGCTCATCTTGTTGATGTTCCTATACTTAAACCTTTTTTCTCTTATGAATCTGTTTTATAATAGGTTGATTACTGGGCCAACCAAAGAATGGAGAACTGATGAAGAAAAATTTTTTCTGTCCTACAGATTCATTCCATTGTTGAGAAGTGACCTTGGTGCTTCAGAGCCACAGGAAACTGAAGAGAGAGAATGTGGGATAAAGAGGAACAGGAGCTTTATTGCTTTACCAGACGGAGGGGTCTGAGGCAGAGTAGCACCTCAGAACTGCAAGGCCACCCAGAGGAAGGGGCTGGGGTTTGTAGGGAAATACAGGATCCCCCTGGTTTGGACAGGAATTGTTTGTGCTGCCAGTCCTGCTTCTCTGGGTTTCTGAGTGGTCATGGGTTCCTCATTAAAGAAAAAAAAAGACTAAGAATTCTGTCTGAAATGCTCAGCCTGTTAAGCATCCCACTTCAGCTCAGGGAATGTGAGGACAGTCCCTTTGTTCCTGCCTTGCATCTGGCTCTCTGCTGTCAGCATGGAGCCTGCTTTGATCCTCTGTCCTCCTCTCTCTGCTTTTCCTCTGCTTTCTTGCCCTCTAGGTATCTCTTCCTCTGTGTCAAAATATGTACATTAAAAAAAAAATAAGTGCGGTCGTTGCCTCAAAGAAAAACAAGGGTACTTAGGTTAATATCAACCCATGCAGTATTTAAATGCAGTCGTTTTGATTTCTGTTCTACTTTGCGATTTTAAGCAATTTCAATTTTAGTCACCAAGAAAACCTGTAGGAAGACGATTTCATATGTTAATGTGAGAAACCATTCAAGATTTACTAGAATCGCAACAAAACAGAACAAAACAGGACAGGACACACAGAAAGTCACAAAAGAACCTCCTAAATCGAAAGGTAAACACCAAATTTCAGTGAAAATAATGAGCACTTAGGTTACAATTTTCATGTATTGTCGATGGGAGTTTTAAAAAGTACCCTCTAGGGGTGCCTGGGTGGCTCCATCGCTTGGGCACCCGACTTTGGCTCAGGTCATGTCCTCGCAGGTCAGGAGTTGGAGCCCCTTTCAGACTCTGTGCTGACAGCTCAGAGGCCAGAGCATTCTTCAGCTTCTGTGTCTCCCTTTCTGCCCCTCCCCTGCTCTCTCTCTCTGACGGAAATAATAATTTAAAAAATTTTTTTAATGTTTTATTTGTTTTTGATACAGAGAGACAGAGCATGAGAAAGGGAGGGGCAGAGAGAGAAGGACACCCCAAAACGAAGCAGGCTCCAGGCTCTGAGCCAGCTGTCAGCACAGAGCCTGACTCGGGGCTCAAATCCACGAACATGAGATCTGACCTGAGCCGAAGTCAGAGGCCTAACCGACTGAATGACCTAGGCGCCCAATAATTTTTAAAAAAGACATTCTATTTGGAAAACTATTTGGCAGTGACCTAGGAAAATAAACTTTCTTGCAAAAGGGCACCAGTTTGTCACCTCAAATTATGTCTCTTTGCCATAAGGATATTTTCAACTAACAAAGGAAAAACTCTGAGACCCAGGACAAGTTTCCTTTGTAAGAGACATTTGCATGCCTGAGGGAAAGTTCCATGTGGAAGGGTGTCTCCCTCTGTGTAGCAGAAAGAGGGAGAATGTGTGAATCTCCAGAATCTCTGACCAGTGGAAAAGGCCTGGATTTTAATCTGGGCCTCAGTGACTGTGCTCCTTCACCTCCCCCAGTGCTTCCCAGGAGGATCTCTGTGAGTTTCCAGAAGGATCATTGCTCCTGCCCTCCCCCTCAGATTCCCTCAGGTGGGTGGGTGGATACAACAGTGTTGTTTTAGTGAAGTGCTCCAGGGGACCCTGTGCAGGATTTTTTACCTCAACCCCAGGGATCCCCTGTCTCCCTGCTTCCAAGAAGGAAGAACCAGACCCACAATGAGCAACAGGCCAAAGTCGATTAGAGTATAAGAGAGGGAGATTGTAGGAAAGCTCTGTGTACAGAGAGGGGGCATTAGAGGGTGAACATCCGAGACAGTAGGCAAGGATCTTGGTTTGATGAGGTTCAGGTCTCTCCCACCCTTTTCCCCCTTCCCCTTGTTCCTCCTCATGTCCTCCGTTATTTGCCTAATAACTGTAGGTGTCAGGATTCCACTCCTGATTGTCTCATTTCAAGTGAATGAGGAATGGTCTAAGGCCAGACAGTTCCCTGTGGGACTTAGGTTTTATGATCTACTATAATCTTTAGTTAGCTCTTTAGTCAGATTCCTGAGGGGAACCTGTGGGGCAGTACGTGGTGACTGTCAAATATTTAAGAAGAACCTTACACCTGAGGGGGTTGCTGTGATCAGATACTCCCAGCATTCTTCTAAATGCTTTTCCCCACCCAGAGACCTCAGGGCCTGATCTTTCCCATTCTGC
Source organism: Mungos mungo (assembly GCA_004023785.1). Lineage (NCBI taxonomy): Eukaryota > Metazoa > Chordata > Mammalia > Carnivora > Herpestidae > Mungos > Mungos mungo. The sequence continues at coordinate 15,960 of PISW01015423.1, forward strand.
CTACTGAATCTTCTCCTTTTCCATCATAATTCTACGTGGGGCCAAGGGACAGGCAGGAAGGCTTCCCATTAATTTATGAGAGTTGAGAGTGGCTGGGGTGGTTCAGTTGTTTACCCACCTGACTTTGGCTCAGGTCACCATCCTAGGCTTTGTGGGTTTGAGCACCACATGGGGTGTGTGCTCAAGCTCAGAGCCAGGAGCAGGCTTCAGAATCTGACTGCCTGTCTCTCTGCCCCTCCCCTGCTCATGTTCTGTCTCTGTCTCCCATAAAAGAAATACATACTATAAAAAAACAACAACAAACCTATGAGAGTGGAGTGCAGGCTGTTTGACAAGGAGAGGTAGCAGGTCTCCTGTAGAGTAGCTGGGGAGGTTGAGGTCCATGTAGCAGCCGTTTTCTGTGCTCAAGCAGAGTTTGTGGGCTCTGTGGGAAGGGAGGTGCCAGGGTCCAGCTCCCACAGGTCTAGGGGTCCCTGATGGATGGATGGTGTCTGCGAAAGGGAGTGTGAGAGCTCAAGTTTCTTTGTGATGACCAGGCAGGCATCTGCTCTGTCTACTTCTCTAGCTTTATTTATAGGGAGAGGTACAAGGAGCAGAAAGTGCAGGGTGTGATTTCTCATAAATAACTTTTTCAACACAATTTTTAGATTGGGGATTCTGCAGAAGTTAAAAATCTAATCTTAGTCATAATGATTGTCAAAAAAAAAAAAAACCCCAGCTACAGGCACAAATGCTATTATATGGGAAGGGCAGGTATTTTTTTTTCCATAATATTTTATTGTCAAATTGTTTTCCATACAACACCCAGTGCTCTTCCCCTTAAGTGCCCTCCACCATCACCACTCCCTCTTTTCCCCCCTCCCCCTTCCCCTTCAACTCTCAGTTCATTTTCAGCATTCAATAGTCTCTCAAGTTTTGCATCCCTCTCTCTCCCCAACTCTCTCTCCTTCCTC